>PVLA01007283.1:17077-108116 GCA_004027455.1 Hydrochoerus hydrochaeris | reverse complement strand
AGAAGAAGAAGAAGAAGAAGAAGAAGAAGAAGAAGAAGAAGAAGAAGAAGAAGAAGAAGAAGAAGAAGAAGAAGGAGAAGAAGAAGGCAATCTCAGATCTCCAGCCCACATTGAACAAGTCAGGGAGATACCGTCATGGAATAAAATGGAAATCACACACCTGAAATCTCCAAGAGGTTAGCAACTGAATTAAAGAAACAACTTCATGAAGCTGTAAAAGTATCCAGTTGAGAAATAATGTCCAAGGTAAAAGCATAAATCATAAACATAATGAAAGAATTGCTAAGCATATCTAAAGAAGACAAAGATTTTTAAAAAGAGCATAGGAAAATGATGGAAACCTTGAATAAACAATATAGAAAAGAATTACAATGCATGAAACATTTTCAAAGGGACATCCAGAAAACTAAAAAGTCAATTAAAAGCTGGAAAAACCACTTGAAAGAGACTGAAGATACACTTTCAGACCTTGAAGACAGTATGGCAGCTAGCAATCATGAAAGGAAAGATATCTTTGAAATAATAAGGAACAAGGAAATAACTCAACAGCTGCAAGATGATGCAAAGAAAAATAATTTAAGAGTGATAGGTATCAGTGAAGAAGCATGAGGCAATACAAATGAAATTAAAAGGCTTTTTACAGAAGTAATAGCAGAAAACTTCCCAAACATAGGGAAAAGATCTGGTATACAGATAAGCAAGGCATATAAGACTCCAACTAGCCATAACCAAAATAAATCTACACCCAGAAATAAAATAATCAAGATTCCAGAAAATTAGCACTAGAAGAGAATATTAAAAGCTGTTAGAGGAAAAAAGCAGGTCACCTATAAAGGAAAACCAATCAGAATCACAGAAGACTTCTCAACACAAACCATCAAGTCAAAAGTTTGGAGTGAAGTATTTCAAATCCTGAAAGAAAACAACTTCCAGCCAAGATTGATATACCCTAAAAAACTATCTTTCAAGATTGGTGGAAAAATAAGATACCTCCGTGATAAAGAACAACTGAAGGAATTCATGACCACCAAAACAACCCTACAGAGAGTGCTGAAGGATATTCTAGAGACAGATAAAGATGACCATGGTTCCAGGAACAGCAGCAGAGGGTGATTGCCAAACACGACAGGCAATTGAATAAAGGAGAAAAGTGGAGGGCCAACAACAGGAGGATAGCATGGCAGAGATGAATGAATGCATGCCAGTTGTTACCATTAATGTAGATGGCCTCAATTCACCAATAAAAAGAAACACAGGGAGAGTGGATTAAGAAACAAGGTCCATCAATATACTGTATACAAGAAACACACTTAACTCAAAAGGAAATCCATAGACTGAAAATCAAGGAAGAGAAAAAAATTATTTCATGCGATAGACCAGAAAAAAAGCAAGGATAACTTGCCCGTTAACTACAGAATGGATAAGAAAGATATGGTATTTTCACACAATGGAAAGCTACCAGCTATAAAGTAGAATAATCTCGAGAGGTAAATAATGCAACTGGAGATCATGCTCATGGGTGAAATGGTTTGGACTTATATGGATGAACACTGAGTTATCTCCCTAGCATAAAAAACAGAAGGAGTTATCGGGATCCAAGAAGCACAGTAGACATTATGAAAGTGGTAGGGGAGGAAATGCCTAAAAAGAGAAAATGGTAACCATTGTTAATTTCCTATTATTTTGAGTTCTTCTATCATATTCATAATTGTGTTAGGTTTGGCTTTTTATGTCTTGCTTTGTTAGATTTTACTGTGTCTGATGATATGGGCAGCTATTTTGAAGATAACAGGATGTATTATGGTAACCATTGTTGATTTTCTATTATCTTGTTTTGAAGACCTATAATGTTTTCATTCTTTTGTTTTGATTGGTTTTAGTCTGTTTTGCTTTGTTTGATTTTATTAGATGTGATGGTATGGACACCTATTCTGAAGAAAATGAGAGACATTATGATAACTGTTGTTGATTTCCTGTTGTCTTGTTTTGAAATCATGTATCACTTGCCTTGTTCTGTTCTGATTTGCTTTATTCTGTTTTGTTTCATTTTGTTTATTGTCTTTAAAATAAAAAAGGAAAAAAGAATGTGTATTCTGATGTAGGGTAGAACACTCTATAGACATCTACAAAATCCATTTGTTCAAAAGTTTGATTTACTTCTAATATTTCATTATTGATTTTTGTCTAGTTGATCTGTTTTTGTGATAGTGGGGTATTGAGGTTTCCCAATAAAATTATATTAGAGCTTAATTGATTTTTCATGTCTATTAGAAATTGTTTTGTATAGTTGGGTGCACTGGTATTTGTTGCACATATATTTATGATTGTTGTCTCTTCCTCTTGGATTCTTCCCTTTAAGAGGATGTAGTGACCTTCTTTGTCTCTCTTAATCAGTCTTAGCTTGAAATTAACTTTATCTTAAAATAGAATAGCTACCCCTTCTTTTTTCTGGGTTCCTGCAACATAGAGTATTGTTTTCCATCCTTTGATGTTCAGTCTATGGATTTTCTTTTTGAATTAAATGTGTTTTGTGTATGCAGCATATTGTTGGATCTTGCTTCTTGATCTATTCTGCCAGTCTGTATCTTTTGACTGGCGAATTAAGACCATTAACATTGATGGTTATATCTGAAAATCATTGACTGATCCTTGTCATGTTATTTTTGTGTTGTTGGCTCCCCACCCTTTTTTCTTCCTTCCTCTAATCGTTTGTCTTCCCTGATGGATTCCTTTTGTTGGGGTTCATGGAAGTATAGTCCTTATTACCTCCTTCTAGTATGCTCTTCAGAACATTTTACAGGGCTGGTTTGGTGGTCATGAATTTCCTCAGATGTTTTTGTCATGGAAGTATCTTATTTCTCCATCAACTTTGACAGATAGTTTTTCAGGGTATATCAATCCTGGTTGAAAGTTGTTTTCCTTTAGAACTTGGAGTACTTCACTCCAAGCTCTCCTTAACTTGGGAGTCTGTATTGAGAAGTCAGCTGAGATTCTGATGGGCTTTCCTTTATAGGTAATTTGTTTCTTTTCTCTTACAGCTTTTAGGATTCTATTCTTGCATTGAATTTCTGGAATCTTGACTATGATATGCCTGGCTGTATATATATATTTTGATCACTGCTAATGGAGTTCTATATGCCTCATTTATCAGTATGTCAAATTCTTTTTCTTTACCAGGAAAGTTTTCTGTCTTGATGTCTGTGAACATTTTGTTAATGTTATTTGTTGTATCTCCTCCTTGTTCAATGGCTCCAATTAATCTTATTCTTCTTTGTCTCATCTAGCAGCTGCTGGATTTATTCCTCATAATCACTTGCTAATTTTGAGAAATAT
The DNA here is from genome assembly GCA_004027455.1 of Hydrochoerus hydrochaeris. Classification (NCBI taxonomy): domain Eukaryota; kingdom Metazoa; phylum Chordata; class Mammalia; order Rodentia; family Hydrochaeridae; genus Hydrochoerus; species Hydrochoerus hydrochaeris. The sequence goes on along the minus strand of PVLA01007283.1, from coordinate 104,783 downwards.
TTATTTTCCTGGTCACTAGCCGCCAGACTGTCTTCAATAGAATCAGAGATCCTGTTCTCACATTGGCCTAATCTGCTCTGAATATTTTTGGTGGAGTTTTTATTCTCCTGGATATCTGCTTGAATCTGCTTTATGGATACCTTTTCTTTCCTATGCTGATCTTCCATAATTTTCTTAAGCTCATGTTTTTGTTTTTGTTTTTGTTTTTTTGTGTGTGTGTCTGTGTCTGCTCTAATGTCTCTAAGCATGGTGCATATTTTGGTAATCTCTGTGTTTATCTGAGTGATTATTTCTGATTTCATTTTTTCCAGAAACTCATTCAATTGTTTTGCTGTTACCACTTTAGAAAGACCTGGTGGGGGCCTTTCAGATTGTCCCACCTCATTGAGCCCTGGATTTGCCTTTGGCAAAATGGATATCTGGATCTGCATTTTTCTTAAGCTTCTTCTATTTTATTTTCTCTCTTTTTTTGGTTTCATTCCTGAAGTGATGCTTGTAAGTTGCCTAAGACGCTTTATTGGTAGTATATAGTACCCTTAGGTGATGATTACTTCTCTGAGGTATTTTCCAGATGTAGCTGGTTTTTTGATTTTGAGTCTGTTGGAAGATCTTACATCTTCTTTGTTGGTGATGAGAAGTTGTTGCTTGTTTGGTTTAGTCCCTCATTCTTTGGCACTCTGCCACTGTATTTTCTGTGATCCTTAGTCAGTCTCAGTCATGGAATCCCAAGACCAACAGCTGTTTAGAAAAATTGTATCACTTTTAGCTACAGTGATACCAATAGCATCAAACACAGCCTATAAAATAACAAATTAAAGTAACACTTAATTTGCAACTTTTAACTATATGAACTAGATTTGTGATTATATAACAAAATATAAAACAAACCAAATAATTATATGCAATATATAAGTCTATAATGTGTCAATTTTGCCCACAAAGGTTCAAATTTAAAATAGATTAAGGAGAAAATAGAGAAGTGGAAGAAGAGAAAGAGATCAGAAAGTTGGAGGATTCCCAACTTTGGGAAACTGGTGCAAAGACTGATGGAAAAGAGAAATAGAAGAGATAAAAGGAAGAACGGAACAGAACCACACCCACAAAGAAGTTAGGAATCACTTTCACACTCATAAAACAATGAAGGAGAAAGAGGAAAAAGGGAAAGAAAAACGATCTACTTCCAGAATTCTCTTGGGTTCTCTGGGAGACAACCTGTGGAGACAGAGTCCCAAATCATGCTGATCTATCCCAGCAATCCGGCAGGTGCTTTGTGGTGGGGTAGTGGATACTCTCAGCTGGCCTTCCCTGAGACCAGACTCATTGGGCTTCCTGCCATCCAAGAAATTTCCAAGGGTCTGAACCCAGCTGGGAGCTGCTAGAGGAAGACTGCAGCAGTTCTGTGTTCTGGGATGATCCAGCCCTTCTCCAAAATGGCTCCTGGCTAATTGCTGTCTCCCCACAGGAGGGCTAAGTTCTCTGCACTTACTGACAGCCAGTACAGTCTCCAAGTCTGCTGTCCCTCTCCCCTGCCATATATCTCTGCAGAGGCCTCTGGGGTCCCCAGCTCTCACTGTCACTGTGACCATTTGTCCCCAGATTCGAATAGCTCCTCTTGATCAGTGAATCCCATCTTGGGGTGGAGGCCCCGCTAGCTACTGCCTTCTTCCTTGAAGTTTTTCTTTTTATTCTCTCTATGGGCTTCAATTTGCATTTTACATCCTTCCTGGGCCCAGGGGATCCACTTCCTTCTTTGTCTTCCTCATGATGTTATATTCCAGTGTCTGGATGGTGACTGCTGCTTACAGCTCTGCCATCTTCCCTGAAGTCCCCCCTTACTCTCTACTGAGCATTTGTATCTTCTCTGCATGCCCACAACATCTCATGGTGCAGCCAGTAATGTGTAGGTAGCTAGACTCTTCTTCAGTCTCTTCTGAGCACTGTACTCAACCATGCACAGATCTCAACTTTTCAAACCTCTGGGGATTTTTTGAAGTTTAACAAGGCCTACAATGGGGGCCTTCATTACTTAGCATTCCTTGTGGAATTTCTGGCTGTGCTTTCAGTCCTTGCTTGTCCCAATCAATATCACAAGCTCAGCATAACTGTAACATTGGTGTTCTGCATTTGTTTGCTAATGCCATCACTACTGTGAATCAAGTACTATTTCTCATTATGTTTGGAGGCATGAGATTCTTTCCATGCCCCAATCCAAGTCAGATCTCTCTGATACAAAAAGCTACTGCTTTTCTCAATTTGTCTGGACCTTAGACCTACAGTACTGAGGGAGCTGGGCAGATGGGGGCAGCCCCATGCCAAAACATCATAGGGTCCAGTCCAACCCTTAGGCAAGTGTCAATAGGTTTATTGGAATAAGCACTTTGTTCATAGCATGGCTTTGGTCAGTTTTCAGTGTCCTAAAGTTGGTGGTTGTTTTTGACAGTGCTGTCCAGTCTCACAGTTGTTATTTTAGAAAAGAATCTGCTGAGCTTCTCTCCTTGTATTCCAGGAAGTCTTGCCAATTCAACATGATGTTATCATTATTGCTCTATTTTGTACCGTTTTTTTGTTTTGTTTTGTTTTGTTTTCTGTGACTGTCAACCAGTAACTCTTTATCTTTTTTTACCTAGGAAATATACTTAAGACAAACTGAGCCATTTTGTTGGGAGTACACAAACAAAAGACAAAAAGTTGTACCTCATTCATTTTTAGCAACACCTGGATGAGATTCTAAATTATCTCGTGCTACCTACATTTCTAGGGCTCGCTTATTCTCCTCATGTACAAAATTAGGCTCTCTGGCCTTTCATCAATTCTGTAAGGACCTTCATGTTCATCCAGTGAATGCCTTCCCTGCTTAAGTTAGCAAGAGCCTGTTTCTGTTGCTTGCAAGCAAAGAACCTGATGGGTTCAGCTTTTCAAAGGATGTGCAGAAGGGAATCTTTTAAAGACTCCAGATAAGAGGCCAATTATTCACTTGACAGTTTTCAGGATTGCTACAATACACACACGCCTGTGGGAAGCTCCCGCACTGGCGGTGAGCTGTGTGCCTGATGAAATCCCACTGGTGGGGCCAAGTCTGCACCTGTCACCAGCTACAAAGAGGTTCCAATTTTTATCCATTTCATCTGGAGAACCATCTGGGCTGGGAATAGCAGTAATAATAACAAATCATTGTCACCAGATTTCCTCATAGATAGCACTTCTTTTTTGTTGTTCTTGTTAAAAATCAGGTTTTCAAGTCTGGCAGTAAATAAGCAGCCAGCAGTAGTTACAAAGGCTGTCATGGGCTATCATAGGACAGGATTGGGACAGAGTCTAGAAACATAGGTGTGGGAAGACTTGGCTTCTGGTAATCTCTTCTGGAAGGTCAGGAAATTGACAAGAAAGCTCCAGAAGGCTATGGAAATGTGAGCAGCAATGGCTTGCTTATCAGCATCGTGAATGTCAACAATTTTAGGATTTAGTTTGATGTGACAGCTACATGAGCAAATGGTGCTACTAAACAACATCACTAGAGACACGATATTTTAAACAAAGGCAGTGTAGCAATCCATTTTCTATTTCTGTAACAAAACGCCTGTATGCATTATAAGAAAAACAGGTTTATTGTGATTACATTTCTGCAGATTCAAAGGCATGGCACTCATGAAGTCCTCACTCTAGATGACATCACAATGATGAGGATATGTGTAGGAAGAGAAATCACATGGCAAGACAGGAAGTGCGAGATTCCAGGGTTGGGCTCAGTCATAAAAGACTGCTTTCATAAGAACTAACTCAAGAGTCCCTCAAGAACTACCTTAATTCCTGCCAAGGACAGAGCTCCCAGTGATCTCATTCTGGATCTCCCTTCTTAATGATCCCAGCAGCTCTTAATATTATCACACTGGGACCAACACATACATGTTTGATCCAAACTGTACCTGAACCATAGCAAGAGGTAAAGATTGTGTTCCTGTCTCCTTTTCAGAAGTTCAAAGCTATGTCTTTTTTTTAGACATCACACAGTTTACACGTTGCAAATTTGCAAAACGTATTCAGGGGAGAACAAGCAAGGTGTCAAATTGACAGAAGTTAACATGTGATAAACAATGGAAAGAACATTTAGCTCATGGAGGAAAAAATAGGAGGGAACAGGAGTCACTGGGAGGTAAAACAGCTATTTTCAAAATTCTGCAGGACTGCCCTGTGGAAAAAGAAAACAATTGTTGCCTTTCCCCCAATGACAGATCTAGCATAAATGAGTAGAAACTACCACTAGATGCATTTTAATTTCATATCCCTCTACGTGAAACACTTAAATATGTTTCCCAGAAACTCACTCAGAAGTAGGTTTACATTTTATAATGCCAGTCAAAGAATACATACTTGTGAAGATAAAAAAGCAGTTAATTTACAGTTACTGACACTGACAAGTGACAGGGAAGTGGTGGCTGTAAAGATCCCAGCATCATGAGAAAATGAGGCAGAAGGATCACAAGTTCGGGTCCTGCCTGGGAAACTTAGTGAAGCCCAGGGTTAAAATTAAAAATAAAAGGACTGGGGATATAGCTCAGGGGTAGATTACAAATGGTCCAATCATCAGTACTGCAAAAAAGAGAGAATTGGATGAATATAAATGTTTTGTTTCCTTGCTACTTAAAAGTAAATTTAGCACTTATTTTGAGTTTTTAACCTGTATCAGTAAATATGTATGTCCTTCTTTGAAATTAATATAATCCAAATGCTGTTTATATAAAATGTGTGTGTACCTTGAACACTTATTTGTTTAAAGGTTTTTAAAGAACTGGCAGAACTATGTATAGGAGCTATCAAGAAATGGAAGATATATTAATAAAACCTTAAAGAAGAGATAAAATAATAGCTGCTGAGAGCCTTATCAATGAACTTAGAGGAAAATGAGAATTAGAAGAGGAGGAAACAGTTCAAAGGAGCAGAGGAGAATAATCCACCAGCTGCAATCAAGGGGGATGGGCACAGTGAGAACACACACTAGAGAACACAGTAAAGAACATTATCACAGTGCTCTGCATGGACTTGCAGAGTGACACCATCCTGATCATAGACATTTAGGTGATGGCCTGTTAGTTTCTGGGCCAAGAGTCGGAGTCAGAGCTAACTTGTCTGATACCTTGGGCTCAATTACAAAAACGTAGCCCTGATGGGGAATTGCTTGGCAAGTGTAGGGTGGGTAGGATTTCTCCTTTCTTCACCCCTGCTGCTGGGCATTTTTGTGTAAGGATAGAATCCATGACTTTGGATAATCTTGGCACAATCTTTTCATATCTGGACTCTTCAGGGTTGTATAGAAAGAATGAGATTAATTATGGTATCTGGAATCAATGCAATATGTCATACTACATACAAATGGCAAAGAAGGATTTTCAAAGCAATGCAAATTCATAGTATAAAACTTCAGAGTGAAATAAATTCCCTATAATTGAAGGGGTTCAAGTAAAAGTTTAGCATAGGAAGTAAGAAAAGCCAGTGACTATCACCAAGAACTGAAGACTAAATGGAATTAGAAGCTAAACTGGTGAAGGTAAGTTTGACAAGTGGTTTTTCAACACTGGCACACATCAGCCATCCAGAGGGTACAAGTGTACTGCTGGACCTGACCCCAGAGTGTGACTCAGCAGATGTTCTAGTAGGTTCTCAAGTCACACTGATGATGCTGGCTCAGGGACCACACTTTGAGACTGGCTTAGATAATTCTTAGAAAATTTTAATATGGCCACAAATCATTTGAGGATCTTGTTAAAATGCAGATTCTAGTTCAGTGGGTCCAAACCAGAGGGAGGCCTGTGATTCTGCATTCCCTGGATGTGTTTCCAGGTATGGGACAGGGAACCAGGCTTTGTGTATCAAAGGCCTAGGATTGGTTCGATGGCAGATGCTGAGCCTAAATTCTGTAACCAATGATCTCAGCTGTAGAGAACCTATGTGCACCAGGTGCTACTAATGTGATGGGGTCACAGCAGGGAAAGCAAAATCATTGCCACCAAGAGTTCACATTCCAGAGAAGCATAGTCATGTTTATAGCTTTCTCTCCAATGTCTGCAAGAAGTCTTCTCTTGGCCTCGATTTTTCACATCACAGCTCATCCTGAGGAGGGAGAAGACATATAAAGAGCTAGGGAAAAGCATAATAACTTAAAATGCTTTTTTCTTCCCATCTTTTTAAAGGGGTATAAAGTTTTCTCAGATGAATAAATATTTTTTTGTAACATAGATACATATAAGTATGTTTTACTTCCTGCAACTAATTTCTAACAAAATATATATCAAAGCACATCTTTATGACTATATTTAATGATTATGATTATTGTTGTAGGGAAATACAAAGGTATTCATAACCTGGCATTCAAGTGGCTTTTAAACTGAGGTGATTTAAAAAAAAATGAGTCAGGGCAGTGTTTGGAGGAAGTAGACAATATTTGAAGGAAGTCAGCGGGAATTTTTCACTGCCTTTTAGCCTCCTCCCAAAAAAGTGTGGGAAGGGGGAAAACAGTGCCAGTCGACTGGTAATCCAGGCAAGGCAACAAAGTTCATTGATCAAAAGTATGGGTTTAAATCTCATGACTGTAGTAAGTTAATTAATGTCTTTGAGGCCTAGTACCTTCACCTGGAAATGGGGAATAAATTCTACCTTTCAAGATGGTTAAGAGAGTGGATGAAATATATACATACCTCATGGTACACTTTCAACCAGTGATAACTTCATGGCTGGCTTGAGGTAGACCAGAAAGCCAGTAGAGTTCAGGGTTATGAAAGACACCAAAATGATATGGACAGCTAGGTATATCCCAGGTTGTTAATATTCTTCCTGACAAATTTTCCAGAATAGGGCTGGGAATACAATAAAAATTTCTTTTGTGGGAAGAGAAAAGAAAAGCACTGACTACATTTTTTTTTTAAAAAAAGGCAGAGTTAGACTGAGCAGAAGAGGGCTCTAGCTACAAGTATAGATTCCCTCCTAAGCCTAGGATAATAGAATTTTACAATAAGATGCACAAGAACGGCTTTTGAATTTGTGATGCTTTTCAACATGATTAGAAATCACAACACTCAAAGCTGGTGAAGTTGTAATAAAACTGCAATACCCGTAAGTTGTTAGTGGAAAATGGGTAGTCTTTTAGGAAAGTCACTTGGCAGTGTGGATTAGAAGTTATAAAACTGTTCATGCTCTTTCACTTGGTTATTCTTCTTTTGGAAATTTATTCTAAGGAAATAATCCAAAAGAAGGAAAATGAGGAAGATGATTATTTTTATTACCTGCATTAGAGAAAAACCAAAACCCTCAAAAAGCAACCACAGTAATTGAAGGATATTTATGAAGACTGCATAGCAACATGTGCCAGGCACGACTGGTGCATAAAACAGCTGCTTAAAGCACTTTCTCTTGCTCACAGTTTTATGGGTCAGGATCTTACAAAGACTCAAAGTCCTTACCTGGCATCTGTCATGTATTGCATTTGGATCTCTTCAGGCATTGCAGTCTCCTCATGGCATGACCGGGCTTGCTGTCCAAGGATTGTTTATGTGACAGGCAATTGGCGTGGCCATCACCTGGAAGCTTAGCTGAGATATAGACAAGAGCAACCACGCTCAGCCCCTCTGGCATGGTAGTCTCAGGATGATCAACTTCTTACACAACTCTGTTTTCTCCAGAGCTGATGTTCCAAGAGCACCAGGTGGGAACTTCTTAGTGTTTTCTGATCTGGTGTTAAAAGTCATAAGGTCTCATTCTGCTGCATTCTTCTGATTCCAAGTGAATTTCTAAGGCTGGCTCAAGTTCAAGGGGAGGACAGAATCCAGCCATCAATGGGAAGACTTGCAGAGGAATTAAAGACTTGCTTTAAAACCTCTACAGTCTTCTTTGCATTCCTCTCACATGCAGAATTCCTTCATCTTAGAAGGAACTCCCATGGATTTAGGCTTGAGATTAAGGATGTCATCTTCTCAATCAGGTCCAGGTGTGAAGGGAAGTCTCATCACGTGTCTGAAGACTCCCAGGACCAAAGAGGTCAAGAGATGAATAATTATGAAAGAATAAACAATGAAAGCACATAGCAGTTGTTGGTCCATAGGAATTAGAAAGCTAGTGGGACACGTTTTACCAATTCTTGATTATGCCCCAATACTCTTCTATAGGAATTGCTCTCTGTAGTCCTTGGGTCCCCCACTTGGGCTTGTTCCTTCAGAGTCATCCTTTTTTTAAAATAATAAATAATCCATGAATAAATAATATGGCCAGGTATATTTCTCACCCTGATTTTTTTCCCACAGAAAGCTGTGGATACAAAACCTTCTTTGCATCTTGCATTTCTTTTTGTCTGTTTTGGCCTGAGACAGTGTTCCTTCTGCTTATGAGTCTCTTGAATTTTGTGACAGTTTGTGTGACTCTTACTAGAGTTCCTTTCATTAGACAAAAATCATAAAGAATCTTTGATACAAACCCTTCCCTGTCTTCACCTCCTTAAGATTTCTGAGGGGGATTCCTCTTCAAAGCCTAGAAGGTCTATTATTTGAGGAGAATGAACTGCTATTGTTGCGGTTTTACTCTAAAAAGGCCCCCAAGTCCCCATACATTTGGACAGTGAATCCTGGCTGCTGTTTGGCCAACTTGCTGTTGGGAGGTGAAGACTGGAGGGTGTATTCTTGCTGCTAACTTCTCCTTTCTGCTTCTTGGCTGCTGTGGGTCTAGCACCTCCCCACGCCCCACTCCCACCATCCTCTCTGCAACCCAGTTTCTACCTTGGAGCTTGGAAACTATGGACTGAATCCAGGAGCTAAATCTCTCCTCTTCTAAACCGAGGGTGTTGAGTACTGTATCTCAAGTAACTACAACATCTACAAAGCATAAAATAAAGTCTTTAGATGCTTTTCATCTAACTGACGGATATCATTTAAAATCTTTCTGAAACCTTACAGGAAGGGTTTAAGATCACCTCTCTGGCTTCCCTCTTACCCTGTGCTTGCATTTTCCTGAGGGATCCCTGGATTTGATTTTTTTCTTTAGGGTCTTATCTTACTTTTAGGATCCTTTGCTGGCTGAAAATGATCTCTCTGTCACTTTGTATGTCTTCCAAATTCCAACTGAAAATGGTAATACCTGGCATTTTTAAAGCTTATTTGTTTGTATCTCTCTGCTTTCTTTTTATTACAGGTGGCTAGAAAAGGCCAGGTGGCAATTTAAACACTCTGCCTGGAAATTTTCTTGGCTCTATCATTTGGTATACTACCTTCTACAGTACTGTGGGTGATTGTTTTGGTAAATTTCCCATCACTAAACAACAAAAATCTTCTTTCCTTTAACTTCCTGGAACGTCTTTAACTTTGCTCGCTTTCCTCAAAAGCCCCACAGCCACTGGTATGTTTCTCAAGGTCCCATCAAGTTTCAGCTAACAGATCCAAGACCTTTCCAGCCTTTGCCTGCTGCGCAATCTCACAGCCAGTGCTGTGTCTGTGAGGTTTTATTATTGTAACTCCCATTTTCAGGTAGCAAAATTCATCTTGGTTACCACTGCTACATGGAAAATTGTTTCAGAATGTCATGGCTGCAAACCACCATTTTATTTTGATGGTAATTTTGAGCATCGGAAATTTGGAAAGGGCTCAGCTGATTCTCATTTGAGGTTGCTCGTGCAATTTCAGCAAGATGTCAGCTGGGGCTGCAAATATCCGATGACCTGACAGGACTGGATGTGCAAGATGGCTCATTCCCATAGTCAGCCATTGATGCTGGCTGCCAGCTACAAGCTGGGTTGGGCTATGCATCACTGCCCACCTGGGGACTCTCCACACTAAAGTCTCAGGATGCTTGACTGTCTTATGGGGTGTCGGTTCCCCTGGAGCTGACAGTCCAGAAGAATCAGATAGAAGTTGATGGTCTTTTATGACAACATCACTTCTGTTGCATGCCTGTGGTTTACAAAGTAGTCACTAATTCATCCCAGATTCATGGTGATGGGACACAGATACTACCTTTTCATAAGAGAAGTGACAGAGAATGTACAGGTATGTTTTAAAATTGCCACATAATATATTAAGAATCTAAGGTTAAATGCAAAAGCACAATGTAGAATTGCAGGTATACTGTGATTGAAGTGAATCATAGAAATGGACATATAGAAAGAAAAAGTGCAAATTTATATAACTATCTTATTAAGAATGATTTTCTCCACTTATTTTATAATAGAAAAGAAGTGATTCTATGTTTTTGCATTACCATCTCTGCTCCATTTTTCTTCCTAGTTTATCTTGAGGGTACCTGTGAGACTAGTTTTAAAGCAGGTTTGGGGTAAGACAGGGCATTGATGGTCATGGAGGTGGACCTGGATGTGGTGGGGACAGATTGAACTGTGGTCTTTGGGATATGGTATGACACTTCCAGGACTGTTCCATTCAGTCCCAGGTTGAAACCCACAGTGTTACCTACTGACTTAGAGGGGCAAGACCTCCAAAGCAGGTTTGCATCCTTGACTGTATCCAGTTCTTTTTGCTCCATGAAACAAATAATAAGAAAATTTGCCAAATGGTGCCACCGAACAGTAGTATACATCTGTCAGGACAGAATGGGTGTACGTTCAGTCTCCCAATCACTGTGGGGTCACACCACATTCGCCTTCCACACTCTGATATCCAGAGAGGTTTATTGACCTGCTTTTGCTCACACAGCAAGAGTTGGGCCACATTACAGATAGCAGGCCTATCCTAGATTGAACTGTGTCTCAGCCCTGTACCACTCCCTGAATCATGGGTTGAAATCCTCCCCACAGTGTGACTGTATTTACAGATAAATCGTTGAGATTATATGAAGTGATGAGGCGTAAATGCTAATTCAAGAGCACTGGTGTCCTTACAAGATGACGGAGACTGCAGCCAATCAGTCTAGTCGGGCTCCTTGCCTGGCAGAGGTCTCACACACAGTGGCTAACAGCAGTGAATGCAGCTTGTTACTTGTGTAGGCTGCTCTGAGGGACCTTAGAGGCTGCCTTTCCCGTGGGAGTTCATGCCTTTGATCTCTGTTGTCCCCATTCTAGGCTCCACACAGGAAAGCAGCACCTTTGGAAGCCCCAGGGCATAGTGGCCTGGGTTCACGTTGACCAAGTCATCACATCCATCCACATCAAGGTGTGGAACAGGGAGTGTGTGATTGAGACCTCTATGGGGCCACGTTCAAACCCCAAGTGCCAAACAATCCACATCAAGGAAGTGGGGCTTTTCCAAGTTTAACATGGGTAGGTTTGAAGTTGTGGTGACTGAGAAGTTACATCATAAAGATGACTGTGGGGTCATACACATCCCTAATTGTGGTCCCCTGGGCGAGTGGTAGGCCCTGCACTCAGGAAGGCCTTGCTCTTCTACCCCTCCTTAGTGAAGCCCACCAGTAAATCTCACTTCCTGTCAAAAGCTGAGACACCAGGCATCTCTCTCTTTGTCTCCACCACTGTCTGTTCTTCCACAGAGGAAAGGCCATATGAGGACACTGAGAAAAGGCAGCCATTTGCAAGCTGAGGAGAGAGGCCTTAGGGACAGTCAGACCTCCTCACACCTTGATCTTGGATTTCTGTCTTCCAGTGCTGTGTTGAGATAAATTTGTGGTGTTCAAGTCATCCAGCCCTTGGTACTTCACTGTGGCATCCTGAGCTGATGAGACAAGGCCTTGTACACTGGGCCCTGGTGCTCTGCTGATGCTCTTGTTTCATCTGTGGAGCATTTCTTTGCTTTCTGGTAAAGATGGTCTATGTCATGTCATGTTCCCTGTCCACAGTAAGCAGAATGAGGGGCCCCAGAGATAGACACATCCTAAACCTTCACACCCAAGACTCGGTGGCCTTCATGGTGTACAGCCCAGCACCTGTGCCAACATGAAATGGCCTCCTGTGAGGACCAAGGAAAAAAACGTGAAACGCAAACATGGGTAATTTTGCCCGATGAGGAAAATGTTGAAAAGAAAACTTAGCTGACGTTTGAGAAAATGAAGTGCTATTTCTAGGATGAGAAGGGTGTAGCAGAGATAAGTGGGAATGACAGCGCTGATGAGGGAAGGACCTGCAATGGGTGAGAAGAAAATTCCTGTATATACACAGTAAGGTCAGGGGGGGAAGAAAAGCCAAAGATGCTTAGGACAGGGTTCCTGTCCTTAAGGGATTTCCAACCTATGGACGGCTTCTCACCTATGTGGAGAACCAGAGGTTATCCGGACTGATTTATTGACCCAATTCATGGTTAGATTTCTCTTAATCAAATTTTTCCACAGATAACCTAAAAATATGAAATGATTCATGTATTTGTGTGTCACCCTTGGGGAGGGACCGTATGAATCTTCTCTGTCACTCCAGTTTTAGTCTATGTGCTTCTAAAGAGAGCACAATGGTTAGGTTTAAAAGGGAAAAGGCAGAAAGACCTGGCAATGATGACTCTGATGACCCAGCAGAGAAAATGAGCCTCAGCTCAAATGGAGATTCACCATGATGGAAGGAGGCTCGGTAAGAAAGCAGAGAATGTGGAAGGTCAAGTTCTTGTGGAAATGCAGAGCTGTGTGTGGTCATTGTTCCTGTGTTTGTTGATTTTAAGCAACTACATGGAAATGATGACTGTGGAAAGAGCCACTGGGCACCAGCTGGGACTGACACAGCCTTTCCCTGTACTGCAGATAAGATGGTGAAGAAGTTAAATGGGGAATTTCAAAAGATTTGTGCTAACGTCCTCTTCTCAAGATGTCTTGTTATTGGCTTCTGCTTCATATAAAACCACCAAGCTTCTTCAAGCTTAGCTTTGTGTTTAACTCACAAGCTCCACATGATTTTTGCACATTTTCAATGATGGAAGATTTTTTAAGGACCTCCATGAGCCTCTAAGAAAATTGCTTTGTGTCATGGGTGAAGTCTTGAACTCCTGTGTCATCACCCAGGTACAAGATCTTGGAAGCTTTATAGGTTATCTGAACTTATCTGAGCCATTGACCTTTCTGGGTCTCAGTTTCTCTTCTATGTAGTGATGATAACAATGTAGCCCTCTCACGGCAGGTGAGGATTGAGGATCATCTAGTTTGTACCTGGTCTGACTCTTTTCTAGAAGATTTGAACCCTGGAAGCAAGGCTGCTTGAGTTAGGTGTGACTTCATCTTGACGAGGCTGTTGGTCTCAGGCCATACATATGGGTAGGAAAGCACTTCTTCCTTGCTGTTGAGCTTGATGGAATCAGTTTGACTTAGGCTCTAGGGTGTAGGGACACCTTGGGTTGAAGGTGCATATCTCCAAAGTGCATATCAGGGTGCAAGTTGTGATTAATGTGAGCACAGGTCTAGGTCCATGAGAGCTAGGAGTTATTTTCTGTCTACTTCCCTGTTGTTCCTGTGCCTAGGATTGGTCTCATTGTAAGTGACATCCTTAGGTCTGGTGCATTGGAGGACATAAATAGATGGACTTCCTCACATTTGGGATGAAGTGGACACTGAGAGGTCAGATTGAGAGTGACAATGAAGCCATTAGCAAAGAGTTATGTGTCACAGAGACACTATATAGCAGTGAGAAGAAGAGGACTGAGTGGCAGAATCTGAATGTTTATGCCTGAGTCTTTGAAAGAAGGCACCTACAGGACAGAAAGAGGGAGAAATGTGGATGAATTGGGGGACTATTCCTTGCTAACTATGTGGGCAGAGCCATGGGTGACTAACCCAACACCTTCGCAGATGGTACACATATGTGTCTACACCCACTGGTGTTGGTTACTGTATATAGCCACTATGGGATTGTAAGACCAGCCCCAAGGGATGTAGCTGGCCCTGGTTATAAAGCTTAACATCATTTATGAAAGAAAATAAACCCCACTGGTGATGACCCAGAAAGTCTCCAAAGACTTTTATAAAGGAGAGAAGGAATAATTGGTTGTCTATTATTTTCCCAACAACCTATGCATCCTTTTTTATTCAGTGTACAACTCTCCCTCATAATATTTCTGAGCTCTGGGTTTTGTTACTAGGGGTCATTAAAAAACAGAGAGATTTTCAGGCTGCCCCACTGTGCCAAGAACTAACATTTTAGTTTCTGGATACTGGGGAAGTTTGTGGGGCTCCAGATAGGGCTGGCTAGCTGGTGGGGAGAAGGCAAACAGCGGGCTTGGGTATGGAAGTATTCCATTGTCAACCCGAGCAGCTGGGTGCTGATGCATGCCTGTCCTTCCCGCACACACTGCACCTACAAACAGTGTGGGGCTCCTCACCCTCCTGTCATTCATGACAGAACTTTGGGGTCCCTGCACTTGAGCTGGGGCCTGGACAGTAGAGGAACCCTGCTTCAGTCCAGGCCCCCAGCTATGCTCTACAGCTCTTCGCATTCACCCTCTTCACATAAACAGAGAAGCCCGTGGGAGCCAGCCCATACTGCCACCCCTTCCCCGTGAGTTCACAAACGAGCCAGGTCTCCACAAATCAATGCCTGTTTTGGGCTGTGATCTGCTTGCCTAAAATAAAAGGCTTTGCTTATTTTTAACTGTACCTCTCTGCTTCTGGGCCTGCATGAATTCTAGTTGATTTGTAGCTTGCAAAATGGAGCTATTTCCATGACACCCCTCTCAGGGTGCCCACAAGCTGAGCCCACACCTTCCTACTCCAAATCAGTGCGGCTGACTCAGTTTCCTGCTGACTCATAGCAGCCTCTGCCTTACCAGTCAGCTGGTTCCAGAGGTTACAAGTGGCTCTGGGCAGAACACAAAAGCCCTGGGAATCAGAGCGTCGCGTAGGTATGACCCCAGTGAGAGGCTCAGCTGAATTCTCAAGGCCTACGTCTTCCCACGGAGCCGGAGAGTTCAAGTGCACCCTGAAATGCGCCTTTGAATCCGCATCTGGGACTTGTGATTAAACAGCTCACGAAGTTCAGCCAGTCTGGTGGCCAGCTGCTTAGGAAAACTGGATTCTAAATTAAACTTCCCATCGCTTATGGAAGAAAGTAAATCCTATTCCTAGTGACATGGAAAGTCATTTTAAAAGAGCTCTTTTATAAAGAAGAGAAGGAGTAATTTGGTTGTCCTTGATTTTCCCAGTACGCCTTCCTTCCTGTTGAGATCAATAAAACTCTTGTCATCAAGCCTTTGGAGTTCTAAGTTTTCATACTGGGGTTCCTTCAAGAGAACAGAAGGAATTAGCTTTTCTTAAAGGACTATATTTGTGACTTATACCAGGCTTCTCATATCCACTCTAGTGAATTTCCTGATATAACTGACAACATTCACTGCTACTGACAAAAAAAGTTGATAATCTTGTAATAAAATCATTCAATTCAGAGGTGATAGAAATAAAAAACACTTTATCTTCTCATAATCTTTAATTTTAATAAAATCTGTGGGCTCTGGGTATAGGGCTTACAAAAGACAGGCAAATGGTCCCTCTGAGGGGAAAAAAAAAAACAAGAAATTTCAGAGAAAATCTATTCATAATCAAACAAGAGAAATATAATTTGCAATAACGTCTGTATTCCTGTCTTTACTGCCCTAATGATGAAGTTTTTGAGTACCCTCAAACTGCTGCTAAATTGTGACCACTGATTTTATGTGTTAACTTTGGGTGCGCCATGGCGCCCAGATGTAGGGCCAAACACTTACCTGAATATTGCTGTGAGATGTTTGGGGGTAAGATTAACATTTGGATCAGTGAACTTTGAGTACAGCAGGCTGCCTCCCATCACACCAGAGGTGAATCTGAGCAGCAGAATGGATGGGACAAAAGTCTGACCTCCCTATAACAAGAGCAAAACAGAGGGTATCACAATCCTGGATTTCAAGTTATATTACAAAGCTACAGTGATAAGAACAGCATGGTAATGGAAATGAAAACAAGACTTGTGGATCAATGAAACAGAATAGAGGTTGCAGAAATAACCCCAGCCACATTCAGCTGCCTGATCTTTGACAAAAGAGCCATAAACATACCCTGAAAGAAACTTCTTTAATAAATGATGCTGGAAGAACTCGTTATCCACATGCAGGTGATCAAATCTAGACCTATATATCTCACCATGTGTGAAACTAACATCAAAATGAACTAAAGAGCTAAGTGTTGAAACAGAAATGCTTAGTCTTCAGGAAGAGGAAATAGGTGAAATTCTTGAAGACAAAGCTGTAGGCAGGAACTTTCTGGACAAAACCCCAGTTGCACAAGAGATAACACCAAGAATCACCAAGTGGAATCATCTCAAATTAGAATACTTCTGCACAGCAAAGGAAACAACCAACAGAGTAAAAAGACAACCAAAAGAACCATTTGCCTGCTAACTATTCCACAGAGAACTCATATCTAGAATACATGAAGAACTTAAAAAAATTAGACCAGCCCCAAAAGAAAAGACCTAAGTAAAAACGGGCAACTGAAATGAACAGAAGATTGGTACTTCTCATAAGATAAATAAATGAAAAATGTTTAACATCTCTGTTTATTAGAGAAATGCAAATTAAAACAACACTGAAATTTCATCTTATTCCAGGAACAATGGCTATCATTAAGAAATCACACAACAAATTCTGGTGAGGCTTAGGGTGATAAAGGAATGCTCCTGCATTGCTGGTGGGAATGTAAACTGGTACAGCCAGTATGGAAATTCAGATGGAGATCCTGCAAAAAACCTAAAAGTAGAAATTCCTTTCAACCCAATTATTCTCCTTCTAGGTATCTTTCTGAAAGAGATAGAGACATCAGGTTGGAGTGATGCTTGCATACCCAGGTTTATAGTAACACAATTCATAATAGCTAAATCTTGGAAACAGCCTTTATGTTCATTAACAGATGAATGGATAAAGAAAATAGGGTGTTTATACATAATGGAATACTACTCTGCCATAAAAAGGATAAACTTGAGTCATTTGTAAGAAAACAGAAGCACCTTGAGACCATAATGTTAAGTGAAATAAATTAGACACACAAGCTTAAATATCATGTTAATAGAAAACAAGGATTTACTTCAAGAGCAAAATAAAAGATAGATAATAGGAAATAGGGAGCTCTTTTGTGAAAGAGAAGGGACTCAAGAGATGGGTGGAAGAAGGAGGAAAGGAGGGAAAGGGAATAAAAAAGAATTAAAATATGTTATATACAGGTAGCAACTGCCATGAGGAATGTAATTATATACTGTAAATGTGTACTAATAAAACTAAAAAGTAAAAATTGAAAAAAGAAAAGAGAGAGAAAGACAGAAAGAATGAAAATAAGAAAGATTGACTTCTCTGACTTCCCTGAAGGTGGAGAAGGAATAGCAGTTAAGGGAGATTTACATGTACTGAACATTGGTCCCAGGGCCTTGGCTAAAACTCAGTCCTTCTCTCTTTGTCTCTCTCTCTCCTTCGTCTTTCTTTTTTCTCTCTTTCTCCTCTTGTTTCTTTTTTCTTTTCTCTTTCTTTCTTTTTCTCTTTCTTTATCTTTCTTTATTTTTTTCTTTTGAGACAAGAGTTCTCTAAGTCAGCAAGTCACCTGGGCTTTGCTCAAACTTGTGTCCTTGCTGCCTCAGCCTTCCAGAGTGCTGGGATTGCAGGTATAAGACACTGCCCTGAGTTTGACATGATAGTCCAAAGGCATGGAGTGGCTACAGTTGTTCCAAAACACCATTTCTTAAGGTAAGTACATTATCTATCTAATCTATTTATCTATCATCTATCCAATCATATCCCATTGGTTTTATTACTCCAAAGAAACATGACCAACATGCTTCCAATTTCCTCGCTTGGATTTCCTCTTCATGTACGTTTTTCAACCTTGGTTGAACAGTGGAATCACCGTGGGGCATTAAAAAATACAGATACCACAGCCCTAATTCCAGATAGCCTGGTTAGCGAGTCTTCACTGTGGCTTCAGTACAAGATTTTAAAAGCTTCCCAAATAGTTCTATGGTACAGTCACAGCTGAGAAATGCTGTCACAGTCTCTTGAGGGAAAAGAACCTGCAAAGAACTGTGCCAACAGTCCTTACCCTACTTCCTAACCAGCCTGCTGGATCCCTCTGCTGGGAATCTCTCCTGTGTAAGCCTCTTGATACATTCCAGTCTGCTGGAATAAAAATATGTTTTTAACTTCATTTCAACATTTTGCAATATTTCTTCGGTACTGCAAGGGGCTAGTTAATTCACATCTATTTTGCTCACAAGGAAGGGCAGAAATAGATCATTTCTTTGCATAGAATTCTTTCTAACAGCCATAACAGCCCAAGAAAGTAATAAATTGTCTTTTAAGAACCTCTTCCCATGGTGATCCTTATGAAGCCATGGAACATTTTCTACTGCTGCTCTTATCCATGAGCAAGATGACATGCACACATGAGGTTATTTATTTAAAGCTAGTTTGTGGAAGAAAAGGACTGGATATGACTGAAGTGTCTGCCTTCAGGGACAGGTTAAAGAACTATAGAACAACTTAAAATGGTATGATACACACATCCATAAAAATGAATGAGGCAGCTCTTCCCGCTCTGCTGTGGAGTATCCGGGAATACACTAGAGCTGGTTTGGACCAGTTCCTGAGGACAGATTGTCAGCTTTTCTTCCCAACATCGCAGTCAGTGGCCTTATGTAGCTTGACACTGGCCATGGCAGGACTTATCCATGGAAATCTGTAAGTGCTACGAATCAGGGCTCTCCTTATCTTGAGGGAGCTATTTGTTGAGCATTTACCAGCCCATTAGTGAAAAGATGTCTCAAGCCCATCATCAGCTGAATGGTGCAGCACAATAAGCTAAGAAATGTGTAAAAATAGATAAAAGTATCTCTATCCAAAACTTCTGGGAGCCGGGGGTATAGCTCAGTGGTAGAATGTTTGTTTAGTATGTGCCAGGCTCCAGTTAGATTTCTGGCACTGCAAAACAAGAATAAAGAGAAAAATAAAAGCAAAACAAAAACAGGCCCAAATCTGGATTCTTCAAAATTTAAACATGAAATTATTACACAACTCAGAGATGTCACTGTAGAGGTATACACACTCATGGGAAGTGAAAACATGTATTTATACAGAAACTTGTACATAGATGTTTACTGCAGCATTATCCATAATAGCTAATGAAAGAAATAACCTAAATGTTTATCATAGAAGGAGGAGTAAACAAATAGCAATGTTTGCATGCAATAGAATAAAGATATGAAGCTACATAGAGATGAAGTGTAAGGTGAAATGAACCAGGCACAGAGAAATAATTACTGCATGTTTTTACTTACATATGGAAGTTATAGTTTACCTCAAAGAAGTGAAGAATCAAACAGTGATTAACAGAACCTAGAGAGGGTGTGGAGGAGGCAGGGTTGTAGAGAGAATGGCTAACAGGTACAGGGGTGCAATTGGATAAGAGGAGTAACTTCTAGTGTTCCACAGCATAGCAGAATAAACGTGGTAGGCAGCAATTAATTGAGTATTGCAAAATAACTAATGGGAAGAAATTTCAATGTTCTCAACAGAAGAAATGGTATGTATTTAATATGTCAGTTACACTGATGTAACGGGTACACATTGGATGCATATACTGCAATGAAACAGTGTACCCTATACATAGGTACAATTACTTTGTGTTAATTAAAAATATATTAATAAAAAGGAAAGCAACATTGTTGAATGCTGCCACTTAGATGACTCTCAAAAACATTATGAAAGGCATGAAAGATCACATATTATACAGTTTCTTTTATGTAATATATCAATGATAGACAATATATTGATACTGAAAGCAGATTAGTGGTTACCAGGGAAGGGAGGAGGAAGGAATAAGGAATTATTATTTAATGGGGTGTGTGTGTGTGTGTGTGTGTGTGTGTGTGTGACTTACTAGAGTGATGAAAAAGTCTTCACACCAGAAAGAAGTGGTTGCTGTACAACACTGAGTATACCTAATGTCGCTGAATCATACCCCTTACAATGGTGAGTTATATGTTGTATAAATTTTGCCTCAATTATAAAAACCAAACCCCAAGCCTCTGGCACACTATACACAGAAACTAGTGAACTGGCCCTAGAGAAGAGACCTGAGTCTCTAAGAGGCAGAGGGCATATGAGGCATGCAATGCAGTCATTTTCATTGCACGCCTTCTGTACCTTTAAAATTTTGAACAAGACGGGCTTTACAGACACAGCCATCCTCTCTGTGAAGCTCAAGGGGAGATAGATAAAGAATGAGTTAGTGGCAAATTACAATTAACTTAGAATCTTCAAGTGAAGGCTCTATCTTATTTCTCTAAATACTAGCTTCCTGGGTGTCTTCTGCTTGACCATCACCTTATCTGATCAGGTATATCTTAGTTATCCTTTTATTGCTGGGAGGAAATACTTGACCTCCACAAGTTAAAGAAAGATTCACAGTTTGAAGAGGTTTCTGTCCATAATCAGATGTCTCTAAGGCAGTGTGACATGGCATAAGGCCACAGCAGAGGAGAAACAGTTCATGCCAGTGCAGGCAGAAAGCAGTAACAGAAAACTTTCCTTCTTTCCTTTCCATCTCATCCAGGCTAGTTGGTTGTTACCACCCGAAGGGTGGGAATATCCACACATAGAACTATGTTAAATCCACTAGCGGACTAATTTAGTTATCACACCCCTAATCCATATTCACACATCCTAATCCAGCATCACACACTCATGATCCACCACTTGCCAAAAGCCATACCTGTAAGCACATGAGGTTTTGGGAGGACATCTAGGTACAAGCCATAACAAGTAGGACTATCTTTCCAGGGCAACTGGACACCTAGACTGACTATCTTGAGAAAGGAAGATGATGCTGATGCTGGGGGACTTGGTGAGAGAAGTAGATCCAGGGCTTAATCACATGTCATTGGATTAGGCACACATGCTCTCTGAGCCTCTGTTTCTCTTCTGTAATATAGGGGTGATGATTGTACCTCTTGGAGTTAGTGTGACACAGTACAGGGAATTAAGATCACATGTGCATGTGCCCCAAACACTGTGGGTGCTCAGCAAAGCAAATGTCCTTTCCTGGAAGGCAACCGTGCTTTGGGATTCCACCTGCTCAGGAGCTCTACTTGGTGACTTGGGTGATGTGCTCAGCTTGCTTTCTGCTCAGCTGGCCCAGCAGCAGCTCACTGCCCCTGTGTCTTGGGAGCCCTCCATTTCACCTGGACTATATCACTGAAGTGGAGAGTGAATTAAAAAAAAAAAAAGCAAAGAATTAGACTCTAAGGGTCACCAGAGCTGTGATTTATTGAGTGCTAACTTGGGCCTCATATTTTAAGTGTATTATTTCTAACTCTTAATAACACCCCAAAGCAATATATTTCAATCCTCATTGATGCCAGCATGGAGGCTCAAGCAATGTATTTTTTGTTTGTGGTGGGTTTTTTTTTGTTGTTGTTCTTGTTGTTCTTGTTGTTTTTTTGTGTTTGATACTGGGGATCAAACTCATGACCTTGCACTTGCCAGGCAGGTGCTTATGTCCCTGAGCTAAATCCCTGGCCCCTCAAGCAATGTACTTTTGATTCCCTGGTACTGGCAAATGTCTGAGCAGGGATTTGAACCCAAGTCTGCCTAACTTAGCTCTCTATCACACTCCATCTTGAAACCCACCTTAAAAACTGCCAAAGCTAAGACCACTGGTGAGTGTGTGTGTGTGTGTATTTAGAATAATCCCAGACTGAAGACGGAAGTTGGAAGAAGCCCCCCAGATGATTGAGTCTAACCCCCACCTGACCAGAAAACCCCTCTGCACTGTCCCTGGCTTTTTGACAAGGGGCTTGCTCCTTATGCGACGGCCCATTCCATTTTTAGACAACTCCAGTTACTAGGAAGACTCAATGTGCTATTTGCCAGTCAGATTTGCCTGCTGTCTTCATTACAACTTCGCACACCCTGATGAGGCCATCATTAAGACATCCTTGGCTCAAATTTCGAACTGCATTACTTCCTGGACTTGCAACAAGGCCCTAACACCATTGCCAAATAAAGTTCCTCCAGAACATCAGCAATGCAGACAGTCATGAAAAGGATGTTGATTGCTATTCCACATGAGTCTGGGATAGGTGATTATCACTTTCAGAGGAAAGGTTATTCTGAAAGGGAGGTCTTGTCACTCTGGATGGAGGTAGAGCATATACTGCAGAAGTTTAAAATAATCAGAGTTGTGTGTGTGCCACACAATTCCTTGGTTAATTAAAATGCTTGAGAAAAGCAATGGAAGCTGATTTTTTTTGTGTGTGTTTTTCCTTCCTGGTTTTCAGTTTCTTTTGCAGTTTTCTTTGGAGTGAAGGACAGTCCATTCTAAATGATCCAAAATAAGCTCATGTTGCTAGCTTCCTGCACCATGAACTTACTGTAAGATCCAACAACACATAATGGAAATTAAAATTGGAAATAATAAAAACGGGGGAATCCAAGGTCTCCTGAACGCATAAGCCACGCTCATCTGATTCTCCACAAGGGAAAGAAAATATGTTTATGTGATTGTGTGAACTGCGAGAAACTCAGAGATGGTGGGGTCAGAAGAGTGACGGCAGCTCTGCTGGGATTTCAGGTGGCAAATAGGATTGAGAATCTTAACTTTAATGAAGACAACAAAACTCACATAATTAACCCACACTGTTAACACCTCATTAGTCTCCTGGGGCTTAAGTTATGCTAAAAATAATCAACACATTTTCTTTAAATAAGGCATTGCTACAGGTGGTCATGCAGGCTTCCTTGGCCAGAGGAATGAGGCCAGTTTCCCTACAATTTTTTCAGATGTTTCCTAGTAGGCTTTGTTTTAATGCCAAAAAGAAAAAAAAAAGGATTATTAAAAGCATATGTGGAGCCACGGAGAAGAAACATGTGTATTATTAAAGTTCTCTCTGGCTTGAAGCTTTGACTACAAAATCTTACACAAGCCTCTTTCACAACCCAGATCCCTGTTACCAGAATTGTCTCCTCAATAACTCTGCTTTGGGAGCATTGGTGCTGGCTAAAAGCTGAGTTGTGAAATTGGCGAGTTTTGTGTGGTACTTCCTTGACTCTTCCTTGTGACATCCTAAGCATTAAAAGTTTTCACATATGCTTACATATTCCCTTCCTCATAACCTGGATTAGCCTATGATTGCTTTGGCCAGTAGAGTTGGAAAGAACTGCTATTTCTGGGTTTCTAAATCCATATACTGAGATGGCCCAGAACAGTGGCCTGCAGTGGCCTGGAGCCTACACTGAGGAGGTCCAATTTCTGGTTCTGTACAGGAAGTCCCATACAGACACTGGAGGGTCAGCCAGCATGTGTCAGGGGCCATATGGCCTCTAGACACTTTGGGAGTAGACACTCCACCTACAACTGCACGAAGAAAGCCACCTGGAGAGGGACTATCAGTTGACCCCCTGTCGCCCCTTTGGAGTCACGAGATAGGATAAATAGTGGTTGTTTTAAGCCTCTAACTTTGGGATGGATATTCCAAAGCAGTCAATGACCAAAACATCTCTTCTCTGCTTCTTCCCTGTTAAGATGACCCTTTCATCCACCCTCAGCAATTTATGATGGCTTAAAGGTTTGTGCCTCCCCTAAATTCAGATGTTGAAGCCCTAACCCTCAAAGGATGGATGTGGGGCTAACAGGTGTAACAAGTTTGGACTAAGTCACAAATGAGGAAACCCAATAACAGGATAAGTATCCTAAGGAGAAGAGAGCCCAGAGCTCTGCCTTTGCCGTCTGAGGACATGGAGAAAATGGCATGCCTACAGGAGGAAGGAGCCCTCACCACAGACTGACTATGCTGTCACCATGACCTTGGACTTGCAGCCTCTGGGACTGTGAGAAATCAGTGTCTGTTGCTCAGACCATGGACACCTTGGTACTTTATATTAGCAGCCGAGCTGACCAGGACATCACCTCCGTGTGCCATTCCATGACCTCTCATAGCACCTTGGAGAATATGAGTCCTGTGTTCATGGAAGACCTTTCCTTCTATTTCTTAGGAAAATAAGTATATTACTGGGATTGTTGAAGATGAGACTCCAGATTTCCTTGCCTAAGCTAAGAGAGAAAAATCAAATTGTGTCTTTACTTTTCTTGGTCTTGTTTTCTCCCTGTATATAAATAGCAGCATCACTTACCCACTTGGGGTTCAGTAAAAAAACCTTGTGCTCAAGCACTGGTGCTTCTGGCTTTGGGAAGGATAAGAACTCTGGCTTGATTGTGCTGCACTGAGCATCTTCCTAGGTCTTACTAGAGTCAGTGGTAACTGTGCAAGAGGACTTTTCGAGCATCCTGAGAGATGTGTTGTTCTCATCAAAAATCAGAGCAGACCACAAATCTTTCCTTTCTTGCAATGAGAATCGAAGTTTACTCAGAAAAGAGAGAGACAGAAAGTGGTCCTACAGATCTAATGAAGAGAAAGCAAATGGCCATTCTCTGATGCAGAGTAAAGCAAAGCAAAGTATGCTGAGGGCATGTTGAGGGGACACTTACATGTGTAGTCTCTTTGAAACCAGCAAGGCTAAAACTCTAGAAGTATTGTTGATGAGACTCTCTTCTGTCTGATTTTAGAAAGCTTAGGTTGAATGAACAAATAAATGGATGGATGGATGGACGGACGGACGACTGATCTCAAGGAGAGTGTAAAGTATCCATCGATTCTGTTAGAGGGAAACAACTGTGTCAGTGGGGACTCAGAGAAACTTGGTAAAGGTGCAAAACCAAAGCGATGAGGAATGGGGAAGATGCGAACGGAAACAGTTCCCGTACTTCACTTTGCTAAGGGAGCAGCGCTGCTTCTAGATCAAAAGCATGCAAGGTTTTATTATTGTCCTGGTTGTAGCCTGGACCTCTTTACTGCTGCATGATTGAAAGCAGTTAATTCCACGGAATGACCTTGATCCTTCCCAGCTAATCTTGTTTTCTGTGTCAAGTCTCAACTTCTTTAGCTCTTTAAAGTACTAAAGATAAATATTGGAACCAGTGTGGCAGACATTACTGGCAGGATAATTAAGCGCCTGCCTCCTTCCCAGGAAGGGAAGTGCCATTTTGTTAGAGAAGCAGCACGTTCAGCTAAGAACACTTGCTCTGCCAGACTCCCCTGCCCATGGGGATGCCCTGTGATGCATTTCTGGCCATAAGACATAAATCGAAGCTGTCAGGGAAACAGGGTGTTGCTGTTTCCCCTTGCTTCTTCCTGCCTGAAATGAGGTGCCACATCTGGAGGCATAAAAGCCACCCCGCAGCTGTGAGACAACCAGCAGGAGGCAAGAAGTCTACACACTGACGCTGATGGAAAGGAAAAATAGGAAAGCTCTGAATCCTGCTGGTGTAATGGAGCCCCCCTCCTGGCTCTGCACTTTCTGTTTCATGTGACAAATGCCCAAGTGTTTCAGAAACTTTTTGTCATATTTTCCATTATTTGCAGCCAAAGAGTATTCCTGGCAGATACTCTTGGGTTGATCCAATTGTAAAGTGCACTCTGGGTTCTGGTGCCTGGAGTGGGTAAAGAGAAAGCATTCTTTATTGAACATGGCCTTTATAAAGGCCAGTTTCTCACAGGGTAAGACAAATTGTGTTGGTTTGGGCTCCAAGTAAAAGAAAACTTTAGCTTACACAAACTTCCATAATCAAATCAAGTCCAGAGGTTAAAAAAGTTGCAGAATCATCAGGACCCCCAGCATCTGGATTATTCCATCTTTCTACTCAGATATCCTTGGGGACAGGTTTGTGCTGAATGAGCTACATTCATCAGAAAATTTCCTTGGTGACTCCTAGGTCCTCCTGGGAAAACATGGCTACTGGAACCAAACGTATCACAAGAAGAAAAGAAAAGCAAGGATCAATAATCACAGGAAACCAATAGTGCCCACTGCACACTTGCCACATCAATAATTTGCAAACTTTGGTATCTCCCCAACATGAAATGATGATGCCAGTGATGCCAGCCTACTGTAAACATTGCTTGGGACACTTTCTGGCTGTCTTTTGAAATAGGAGGGCTTGGTTTCTTGGCCACTCAGCTGGCATTTATGACTTCCAACTGAATGCTCAAATTCATGCATCCTACTTGACTTGTCTCATAACAGGAAACAAAATGTTCCAAGTGACCAAATAGCCCACCTGTGAAAATGGAACACTTGAAAAAATAAACAGTTCTTCCCTTCCCTTTCAGCCAATTAAACCACCTTCAGTGTGCCAAAGGAAACTCAAACTTGGCACAGATGGAAAGAAAGAAATTCTAAAGTTATTTAATAGTGAGGCAAAGGTATGGGTTTCTGTTAGAAATAGCCTTTTCCCCCCATGGGTGGGCTAATGTTCTTAGGAATGTTCCAAACCAGTACCTTCCTGGGAATCCATGTGAAACTGAGTGCAGGATCATGTGATGTGCAGGCAGCTTCTCAGGAGTGCGTTACTCTCAGAATGCTAATGTGCTGGTGCATAACCCACTGATGTATTTAGTGTTGTATGCACAGAGGAGAACAATTCACAGTGCCAGAGACCACCTGTCAGGCACACACGATCAGGAGAGAGCAGGGCATCCTGGGACTTTTCATTGAGAACCGATGTCTTTCCACCTCTCCCCATAGGGTTCTGGCAGTGCCAACCCCAGCCCTGCTAAGGGTGAGCCTCTGACACAGCACCGTCTTCCCTCTGGTCATATGACACCTGGCTCCAGAGTAGGAACCCTGCTCAGGTAGGTACAGACAGACCCCAGCTTGAGCCTTCTTTGGAACCATTAGAAGATGTAGCACTATTAGAATGTAAGAGCCTGGATTTCTAGCAATGCTGAAGTTGGCACAAGAGCATTTCTGCACTTTTGCCTTCAGTGGGTAGATACAGCTAACGTCGAAACCAAAGGGGGCAGTGTTCTAGGGCTTAAAGAGAAGAAACATGAACAATGCAAAGAAACCCATCTTACACTCACGGCAGCGTTCCCATCCCCACCTGATAGCTTGGTGTTTTCTAGTCCAGTTTAAAATAAATTATCTTAGAATTATAGGTAATAATGTTATAAAAGGTACTGGTTGCTCTATGCTGAATATTTTATTGGCCTCTTTACATATACTATCTCATGTAATGATCGGTTTCTCTCACTGTCTCACTTAACTACTACTTAAAGTATGGGGATGATGTGGCTTGGGATGGGTGAATGCTGCGTGGGAACGGGAAGTGTGGTCCACCTGAGGTCAGCAGCATGAGTCCCCCCAGACTCCTGGGATCTCCATCAGACATTTCAGACAAGTGTGTTAGCAGATGTCCTGGGCATTGTTTAGGGACTCAAAACAATCATGCCACCAATGAATAAAAACCTTCCTCTTTTACATTTAGAATGATTGCTCATTAGAATTCTAACCTCAAACTCTGTGTGACTGAATTTTAAGGATCAATCATATATAATACAATATTCTCTCTGAATAAGCTTGCTTGGAAAGGATTTGAACTTGAGGTCATCCTCATACCAGTGAGGTCAACCCAACATTTGCCAATTTTCTTGTCCGCTAATGTTTATAAGATGTATCTGCTTTTTACATTCACTGAGGCACAATTTACAAGCAATGACATGCATGATCTTTGACATGTCAGCACTCAGGTAAGCACCTCACATTCAAAATACAGAACATCAGAGAGATTTTTTTCCCCTTTGCAGCTAAGTATAACACACACACACACACACACACACACACACACACACACTCAGTGCTGCTCTATCCCCTTTCCAGGAAGCCACTGTTCTGATTTTGATGGTGATAGATTACTTTCCCTATTCAGGAACTTCATAAAGATGGAATTACACACTACATAGTATTTTGTGTCACTCGGGATGATATTGCTGAGATACACCCATGTGGTTTTAGGTACCATAGTTCATTTCATCTTATTTCTGAGTAGTGTTCTATTTTGAGAATATAATGTAAATCATTTGTGTATTCCCCTGCTGGTGAATATTCCTGAAGTTTCTAGAGGAGTTATGAAAAATTTTATGTCTAGTCATGTATAAGTTTGTGATACACTGTTATTTCCTAAGAATGAAAAGATGGAATCATATGCAAAATGCATACTTAATCTTGTAAGAAGCTTCTGAACAGTTTTCCAAAGTAGTGGTGGATTATAAACTCCTGCCAGTAATGCCTGAGAGTTCAGTTCCTCAGCAGCCCGGCCAACACTGACGTTGTCAGTCTTTTTATTTTTAGCCAAAGTGATGTAGTGTGATAGTAAATTGTAGGTCTTGTTTTGCATTTTTCTGATGACTAATAAAGATTCTAATGGGTCACCTGTAGATTTTCTTTTTTGAAACATTGGTTAAATTAGTTAACCTGTTTTTTTTAACTGGATTATCTTTCTCCTTATTGTATCTTGTGTTATTTATATATTCTGAGTGCAATTTCTTGTAAGATATGTGTTTTAGGAATATTTTGCTCTATTCAGTGATTTGTCTTTTCAGTTTCTTAAAAGTTTCTTTTGAAGAACCAACATTTTTACATGTGATGAAGCCTAATTATTTTATTACTAGGTGGTGCTTTTGTGTTCTGGGAAGCACTATTTACCTTTAGAAGTTTTGTATCTTCATTTTCATACCTATGGTTATGCTCCATGTTTGAAAAATGTTTTTGTGTGTTGTTAGACAAAGGCTGAAGTTTGTTTTACTTCCATGTGGGCAGGCAGTTGTTCCAGTAGCATTTGGTGCAAAGATTGTCCTCTGTTCTGTTAAGTTACCTGCATACCTTGGCCAAAATTGATCATACACTCTTCTGTTCCATTTATCTATGTGTCTGTCATTATGCCAATACCACATGGATTTGATCACCAAAGCTTTTATAGCACAAGATCTTGATGTCAATAGTACAAGTTCTCAAACCGTGTACATGTTTTAAACTTGGTTTAGCAATTCTAGGTCTTTTGCTTTTCTAAATACACTGTAGAACCAGATTTTCAACTTCTAAATAGAAGTCTGCTGAGAATATGATTGGAACTGACACTTAAAATCATGACTATCCTAACTAATGAACATGTTATATCTTCTCTATTTAGATTGACTTTAATATCCCCCAGAAATGCTTTAAATTTTGTGTACTTTGTGCATTTTAAGTGTAGAATTTTTCCAGAGTTTTCATACATTTATTACTAAATAGTTTTGTTCTATGATATTACAATTATTTCAACTGTTGCTAGTATATAGAAATACAACTGATTTGTATTTGCTGACATTGAGTCTTGCAATATTGCTGAAGTCCTTTATTACCTATAGTGGCTTAAAAATATTCTCAGAAATTTTATATAGGCCATCATGATATATGCATAAGAATTCCACCTTCTGTGCTTTTTATTTCTTTATCTCCTCATTCTTACTGCACTTGCTAGGACTTCTAGTCAAATATTAAGTAGAGGTGGAGAGAGCAGATATTCTTGATTTGTTTCCAGTATTAGGTAGAAAATATTTACTATTTCTCCATTAAGTATGTTGTTACCTGTAGGGTGTTTGTTATACCTCCCCTTAGTCAAACTGAAAAAGTTCCCTTTGATTTCTAGTTTTCTAAGAGTTTTTATCATCAATGAGACTGGATTTTGTGCAACTACTTTTTCATATCTGTGAAGATGACCATATGATTTTCCCCTTTTATTCTCTTAAGCAATGAAATCCACAAACTAATTTTGAATTGCTAAACTGAACTTGTGTTTCTGAGATAAATTCTGCTGAGATGACAGAGATAGAAACAGAGATAGATAGAGATAGAGAGAGATGGTATCGATACAGATATAGATTATAATTTCTGGATTTATTTTGTCAAAAGTGTTGTTCAGAAACTTTTCCTCTGTGTTCACAGTAGATATCAATCTATTAGGCTTTTCATTTCAGGATTATGCTGACAAATGGAGAGAAGAATTTTCTTTTTGCTATTGTCTGAGTTTGTATAAATTGGGTATTACTCCTTTCTTACATATTTTACAAGTGTTTGATGAATTCACCAGTAAACCCACCTGTGTCTAGACTTTTCTTTGTGAGGAAAAAAAAATACACATATATATGCATAGTGGGATTTAAAGGATTTTTTTCATTTAACCCTAGTTATTGGTTTTATCAGCATAAATGATGACTTTTAGTTATTCTTTGAATAGTTATGGGATATGAGCTGATACACCTTTTGTTTTCATATCAGCAATTTTCATTTCTTTTTTATTAGTCTTGCTCAAGCTCTGTCAACTTTATTACTCTTCACAAAGAATCTGCTTTGGGTCTTCAAATTTTTCTTTTTTTATCTTTTTTTAAATCATACTGATTTCTGTTCTTTATGAATTCTTCCCTTCCACTGACATTTCAGTTTACTCCTTTTTTAAGTTTTAAAATAGGTAAAACTTTCTATTTTTTAACTGCATACCTAAGTAAGCAAGTAAAGCTATATATCTTACTCTAGGAACTGTTTTATAACTGTTGCTCAATTTTTATTATGATGTTTTCATTATGATTCACTTAGAAATATTTTCTAAATTCCCTGTGGTTTCTTCTGTAAAAGTGAATGATTTGATTTTTCCATAATTTGGAGATTTTCTGGACATTTCATGGACTATGATTTTAGCTTCATTACAAACAGATAACATGTTATGTAAGGCTTGGACCTTTTCCAATGCTATGAAACTTATTTTGGACCTAGGATATGATCCATCTCGAATCTTCCATGTAAACTTGAATACTTAAATTATCTATATTGTGATAATATCATTTCAAAAAATGTTCAGCTGTAATTGTGACTGTTTTAAGCTTTCTAAATTTTCATTTGTATACAAAAGCTTTGTTGTTGGATGTAAGAGTATAATGTCTTCCTAATGCACATTTTTAAAATCACTGTGAAGTATCCAATTGCAGTGGCTTCTGTAAGTTTTTGTCTTTATATCTAATTTGGCTGATATTAATACAGGCATTCCCTTCTTATCTTTACAATTTACATGAAAAATCTTTTCATTCTTTTACTGCCAACATATCTGTGTATTTATATTTGACGTGTCTTTCACTTAGATAGCAGTTAGTGGAGGTCCGGTTTTGTGGTCCAACTTGAAAATGACTGGACTACCATTTGTTAGTGGGCTGCTGTTCTCACCAAAGAGAAATACTTCTCAGGTCAATACCTCCACTACTCTAAGAAGAAAACATGTAGATGAGAAGGTTGTGAGATTAAAGACAAGAAAAAATATATTTGTACATCTATCTCACTTTATTATATGAACTCTAGCTTCCATAGGTATTTGAGTTTTTAATCCTTGTAGTGGTAAATATTTAAATTCTCTGAGTTTATCTAGCTTTGAAGATGAGAATTTTAAAAGGAACTGATTTCAGCTTATGCATAGGCATTTTATTTTACAAATGCCTATTCTCTCCTTGTAAATACATTAAAAAAAACTTCTACATTTTTGTTTAAATAATAAATATACTCACAAATGGAGAAGATGACTTGGTTCTGGAAAATAGTATCCAAACAGAAGAATGTTCCATAAGTGAAATAAAGTACTTAAACCAGTAATTAGGTGCCATCATTTCATCTTTGACCTTTGATGGAAATAAGCCAATGAGAGATAACTTTCTGCTTTAATGTAACAGCCTGGGGCCAGATGGACTCCCTTAAAAACCTTATCTGCTAAGATGGCCAGAAGTTGGAAAGAAAATCCTTAAAGTTCCATGCCCTGCTCTTTGGTTGGGCCATCAGCAGTCACACGGTAGGTCTTCACTGGGAGGAAGATGTCTTAAGACTCAACTGGATTCCTTCTGTTCCCCCTAGGTATATCAAGAAAGAGCTCATACAGCTATAAGGAGGTTGATTGCTTTATAAGATTGCTCCAAAACTCTGTGACATGAAATTCAAAACCTACAGCTAGAACTATAACACCAACATTCCAAGTTTCCAGATATCTGTGTCCCTGTGGCTTTACCTCTCTGGCTGGTCTTGGTGGGTGACGGTAGTTTAAAGCTGTGATGGTAGCTGTGATCTGCTCCACTTGGAAGCATCAGTTGAGAGTCATACTAGATTCTTTGCTGAGTGAGACATGGAGCTGCCTCCCTATTTTCTTCCCTGGGCCTTGTATTTGAGGCTTTTGAATCCTGTCAGCATTTCAACTTCCTAATTACTTTTCTAAAATAGAGGCTGAGTCAGAGGATCTTACTTTCCTCTGTGTTTCCATCCAGCCACTACTTTCCCTTATCCCAAGAGGAATGAAAGCCATATCACCTCTGTGCT
Organism: Hydrochoerus hydrochaeris; assembly: GCA_004027455.1. Classification (NCBI taxonomy): domain Eukaryota; kingdom Metazoa; phylum Chordata; class Mammalia; order Rodentia; family Hydrochaeridae; genus Hydrochoerus; species Hydrochoerus hydrochaeris. The sequence continues at coordinate 72,648 of PVLA01007283.1, read as the reverse complement.
CAGATCCTAATCCTTTCATGTGGAACAGCTTTCTGGGGTCCCCTGCCCATCTTGTCTGTTAGTTTGGCCATGCTAGGGGTGTGGAAGAAGGGGGCTGGGCCACTCTAGCTTTCAAAGTAGGGAGAATACTTCAAGTCCATGATGATATTGCAGGGATGAATGAGGTGGGGAGCAGGGAAGGGTGAAGGGAGAGTCTCTCAGATAAGGCTTCTGCAAATAGACTAGGAGCCCCCTGAAGTAAGACTGTGACTGTCATATCCTCAGGGTCATGGAGCCCACTGCAGAGTCCAACACATAACTGCATCTCTTAGGCATGAATTTGGCTATAAGTAACAAAAACCCACTAGCATTGAAGCACATGAGGTGTAGTCTTTCCTATCATGAGAAACCTAGAATTCTGCTGCTGTTGGTTAAATGCTCAGTGAGGTCTTCAAGGACTTAAATTTTTTCCACCTTTTTCTTCCACCATCCATGTATGATGGTCTTATGTTCTCATTCTTGTCAACTTGTGCCAAAGCAGCCACCACATTGCCAGGCATCATGCCCACATTTTAGCCAAGATGGAAGGGATCATCACCAGACATTTCTGTGCCCTTTATGAAAAAGTAAAAGCATTGCTCAACATGGCGTCAGTTTATGTTTCATTAGTCCTAATGAGGTCACATGACCACTATACTTAGAAGAGATTTCAGGAAAGCAAACGTCTAGTTTCCCAGATTCTAGAGCAGGAAGCAGGATGAAGAGGGGCAAACGTGGTTGTTAGGCCCAAAGAATGTTAAATAAATGTAGTGAGAGAATAAACTGAAAGTTGTTCCTCTTTTCTCAAATAAATGCAATAAGTGCTAACTTGGATATGCTTTTAAGGTACCATAGTATTTTCTTATGACAAATCAGTAACAGCAGGAGTTTTCTCCCAGGGGTGAGTCAGGAAGAAGGGAGGGCAAGTTGAGTCCATGAGGAGCTTACTGGGGAGGGCTTTCACTCTGGCGACCCTCCCAGGAAAGAGTCTACACACACTGCCTGCCCTTCAGGTCAGAAAAGGCACTTCCTTTGTGTCCCACCACAGGTCTTTCTCTTCAGGTGACCATGTTTGAAGGAAAGGGTGATGTGCTCACTGTGGAAAGGAAACTTAGCCAAATGCAGCGTGGACCAGAATGCAATTTCCCTTCATCACTGAGAAGCAACATTATTAATATGAATGAAAAGCTGCACATAGATTGTTTAGCAAGTGCCTGACACATGAGAGGCATTTAATAAATGTTAGATGTTATTAGTTTATTTCTATTCATAATGCTTCTTTGCTTCCTGCTCACTTTTCCAGTAAGGATCTACTTTTCCCTACATTACCAGGTGTGCTTGGATACGACTGAACCCTGCACTTCTCAGATCCCACTTCTACTCCCCAGGAGGCTTCTGGGAAAGATCTAGGCAGGTAAGACACTCTTGAAGTGCCCTCAGCGGGGACTGAAGTACCCTCCCTGGGTAAACCGTCATCATACAAAACCCAGTTTTGGGGGGAGGCAATCTGAAATCCTCACTGTCACTTCCATAAATTTTCTCCTGATGGTAACTGCTCAGTCTACTAACTGGTGAAACTTAATTCCATCCATTTCCTGCAAACACGGTGGCAAGGAGGCTATTTACAACGCGAGTTCCTGCGAAAAGAGTACAAAGTCCTCCAGCAGAGAGGTCGGCTTCTAAACGCATTTTCTAATGCTGCTGCTCAACAACACCCACTTGATTTTCTGCTGTATGATTCATTAGCAGATGGGAAAAGTGCAGAAACCACTGGCCCCCATCTCACTCTCAAGGCAGTTGTTGACATTACAAAGACGACTGCAAAATTTACACTTATTTATCTGATACCTGTTTGTAACTTTTCTTTTCTCTCCCCATTAGGTTAATAATAAAGTGTGATGATTAAAAGACCAGGCTGAAGAGTCAGAGTCATGAGTCTTCAGTTGTGACTTTGCCATTGGGAATGTCTGCAACTTGGGCCCTGTTTTTTTTTTTTCTGAACTCTTTTATTGATAAAGTCAACAGATTAATATCAACTCCACAAATTTATTGCAACATTAAATAAATTAAAAAATATTCAGTTACAAGTTAGAAAACCCAAACAATCTAAGGATTTTTTTTTTTAAACCAGGAATCAAACTCACAACCTCACACTTACCAGGCAGGTGCTGTGCCTCACAGCTATCTGCTTGGCAAATTGAGACTATACTGATTTACAAAATGAAAACAGAGCTTCAGGTATGGCTAGTTCCAGGGCCTCAAACACTGCCACTGAGTCCAAATTTCATTCTAGTTTTATTCTACTTCCTCCCATGTTGGCCTTATCCTCAAAAGGATTCTCCCTTAGTGGAATTACCACAGTAATTCCAGCCTTTCCTTCCAGTGTTTCAAGTCCAGTGGTAAAGAGAAGCTATATCTCTTTTAACAGCTCTAGCAAAAGCGTCATAGCATCTCATTGTCCTTGAAGAGATCACTCCTGAGCCACCTGCAGCAAGGGGTGAAGACAATACTTATTACTAACCCTTTCCACGGTGCCAGTTATCAGGGACCCCTGCAATGAGTCCCTGAACCTCCTGCCTGGAGTTAATGCGCACAGCGAGAAAGAAAAAGAGCGAAGTACAAGAAAATAATGCTCTGGGAAGATCAATGCTTTCCAGGAACAGAGACCGAGAACCTCCTGCGAGCCACCATTTTTTTTGCCAGTGCAGGAGGAGGGGTACAGTGCTTTCCCTGGAACAGCCCAGAAGTGTGGTTGAACGGGCAAGTTTAACATCATAAAAGAAACAAGATTCACCTCCACATCTGGGCACTGGTTTTCCTCGTACTGTCCTCCGAAGACTTCATCCTGCTCTGTGAGCCTCACAGCCGCATTGCACTGACCATCAAGAGCTCAGTGGTGACCTAGAGGAAGTGAGATTTCCACCTTCTGAAACCGGCCCACAAGGCAGGGCACAGAGGACCTGGAGCAGATACTCTGTGGATTTATAAATTGTGATCCCCACATAATACCACTTGCAAGACTAACAGTGGCTTCTCAGAAGACAATACCAGAACAGAGCAAGGAGAGTGCTTTCTTGGACATTAAAAAGAATGCAATTAGTCTAAACAAAACAGTAGCCATAGAGTTATTTCAAAAACTGAATGAAAATAAATTTTTTAATTGGATTACCAATTCACAATGAGAAGGTAAAGGACTGTGGGGGATGGCATCTGGAACTTGGAAACTATTTTGTGGAGTACAACAACTCCCACCCACAGAATCCAAGTTCATTGGTAGAGAACAACCGTGCCCACCCACAGAATCCAAGTTCATTGGTGGAGGAAACCCCACCCACCCCCAGAATCCAAGCTCATTTGTGGAGGACAACCACGCCCACCCACAGAATCCAAACTCATTTGTGGAGGACAACCACGCCCACCCACAGAACGCAGAGCTGTAGGACTGAACTGCTCTGTCCAAATCCTTAGGTTGAGGCCCAAGCAGGGTAGAGGGCTGGAAGTCCTGAGTTCTGAGAATTCTCCATCTTACCTTCTGGAACAGCTGCCTCTGGACAAAAGTCTTTCATTTGAGCTTGTTATACCAACCATAGGTTGCCAGACCTGGTTGCCCATCATGAGCACTGGCCTTTAAAACTAAGTATTTCAAGAGTTGTCCATTGTGATCGATAGTCTGGCCTGGGGTGGGGCGCAGAAGCCTACATTATTCAACAAACTTTACTGCTGCCAGGGCTGGTGCTGGGGATCCCAGGGGCCCTGTGCCTCCTTCCCTAGCTTCACTCCCCCCATCCACACTGCTGTTGTCTCTTTTCTTAGTGTGAACCCCAAGAGGCCAGGGCTCCTGTAGCTCTGGGTCCCTAGTGCTCAGCATAGTTACAGTCATTTACCTCCAGTACACAGCCTGGCAGGGGGCGAGCACCCAATGGCCATTTGTTGAAGGGACCCAGGAGGACAGACAGGCAGCAGCAAGCTGCCTTTTCCCCTGTGGGCTCTTCTGGGAAAGAAAGGCTTCTATTTCTAGAAAAAGCTGCTGTGAGAGAAGAGTTTGTGGCAATGAGAGAGAAAAGGACCTTGTGAGAGAAAAGGCTGCTTTTGCCCCAGAAAGATCATGTACCCTTTAAAAATGCTCCTCTATCATTTTAATAACAACAATGACAGTGAAAATGGCATTAATGGCATTATTTAGGAAAGCCAGGCACTGTCTTTTGGGGGTAGGGATTGCATTTGTGTGACAGTCTTGTTTCATCTTCACAGTGATAGTGCAGGATGCTGTGTCACATGCCCATTTGACAGACACTGCAAGAGAGGCACGGGGTGTCATGGGTCCAGGAGCACAGTTAGGAAGAGACAAAACCAGAGATCTGCACTCTGCTACTCACCTCTTTACAGAGACCACCAAATTCTGGAGCTAGCACCACTCACGAGTGCCAAGAGCCTGCGTTTGTCTTAAACACGTAGCAGCATCCAGCAAAAATAAGTCAACAGCTGAGGAAATGAGGGGAAAATAGAAGGTCGTTCATAAAGCAGCCATTGTGCACCTTCTCCAAATAGGCTATTTTCTTTCTCCTGTTTGTTTCCCCGCTGCATACTGAAGGTCACAGGCTACGTCTGTAGAAGCCAGGGACGTCATGAAAAAGCAGACTTGGCAAGGGGCCAAGGGTGGGAAGGGACGGGGAGGTGGGGACAGAGGAGGAGGAGGTGAAATGATTTTGCAACAAGGGACATCTGGCTGGCTTCCCCTCACTGGACAGGCCCAATGACCTTCTTGCCTCCTGCTGACCACTCCCTTAGGGCTGGCTTCTCTCAGCTCACAAACAACCCAGCCCAAGAGGTGGCCTGAATTCCTGCAGTCACTACTGGTGCTGCTCCCCTAAGGCAGGAGGAGAAGTCTCCTGGAAGGGCTGGTCAGGTGGGTGCCAAATTCAGACTGGTTCTGTTCTTCTCGGTATGTGCTTCTTAAGAGCCAGCAATCGGTTGGGAAAGGAGGCCTTGTCTTGGGAATGGATTTAAGGACAAGCCTGGATGCTCTGGAGGAGCAGTGTGGCCATGGGGAGGAAGGCGATGGGGAGAAAGAAGCTGTTTGGCCTTCTAGCTCTGCAAAGTCCAGTCCAAGAGGACTTGAGCATCAGAAAAAAGAAATCCTGTGAGAAGTAGATTTCTCAGAGCTGCCTCACTGAAGGTAGCCAGGCTTGGGGACTGGAACTAATGAGGGACAGGAGGTACCCTAGACAATCAACACTTAGGACAGGCATGAAGCTGATGCCCTGACTGGGCCACTTCCAGCACCCACCAAGGGCTCCTTCTGGCAGGGAGCTGAGGGATGCAGACTCACCTGAGGCTCAGAAGGAGTTTTCAAGGCTCAAATCCTTGCAGATATGGAGCCAGGAGGGAGGCACAAGCTTGGCAACTTTCTTTGGTTAAGGACAAGGCTCTGGTGGCTTCTCTCTGACAGCCTCTGCAGACATCGTCTTCTGCAGACAATGCACAGATGCTGAAAAAAACAGTTTATGTGTTCACCGTGAAACTGGGCAAGAGGCCATCCCAGAAGGCTGGGCCTCAAATGGGGACCCCAAGGCAGAGAGGGTAGAAGCCTAAGGAAGTAGGAGTCAGAGTTTACCTGGGTATAGGAAGTCTTTCTTCTTTCTTTCTTTCTTTCTTTCTTTCTTTCTTTCTTTCTTTCTTTCTTTCTTTCTTTCTTTCTTTCTTTCTTCTTTCTTTCTTTCTTTCTTTCTTCTTTCTTTCTTTCTTTCTTTCTCTCTTTCTTTCTTCTTTCTTTCTTTCTTTCTTTCTTTCTTTCTTTCTTTCTTCTTTCTTTCTTTCTCTTTTTGACTTAGCATTAAATAGTTCCTTCAAATGTTTATTATTGCCCATATAGTCCTGTAAACAAAGTTCATAGATACTAGCGACAGCCTGATTTTACTCTCCTCTTTGAAAGAAAACTTCTCCAGGTACAGAGCACTGCTAGGCATCAGGGTGGTCCCAGGAGGAGGTTCCCACTGGGAAAGCTCCAGGGAAGTCCCCTGCCTCCCTGCCCACTCCCAAGGGTTTAGTAGTAATGCCACACCAGGCCAAGTCAGAGGCCGGTCCCTGGATATCACTTTCTTAGCTTCTTGTCCTGCTTCCTGGCTACCCCTTGGAGATTTGGATGGGAATGTGCTACTTCTATGATTTCCATGGCTTTCTCGACTGATGGTCCCAACATTTCCATTGGTAGCTTCTTTGCTGAGAACTCTTCATATCAGGCTCTGGGCTGAAGGCCTTTCCTGGGCGCTTCATGATGTGGGGCCTGAACAGTGGGGGGTGAAGCAAATCACATTTAGCACTTCTAAGTGTCTCTTTCCAGCTGGTTAGCAAGCTTCTAAAGAGAGCATTACTATGCCCACTGCAGATGAGAAAATTGAGGCTAAAAGGGAAGGCAGGCCTGTGGACATTTTATAGTCCAGCATTGACTCTGCTGCACTGTATAAAATATGACAATGACAGCTAACTCTTACAGTGCAGGGGACCACCAGGCTTTCAATTCATGAGGTGAGTTCCAGAATCCATTCTCCTAATCAATCACCTTACTAACTAACTTCCTAAAACAGCTTGGCAGAGAACGCAGACCCAATCCTGTATTTGTTCTTATAAATGGCATCTACTTTGGGTTTGGAGAAGGCCCTTGAAAGTGCACTTGACCTTCAGGCTAGTTCTTTGGAGGCATCATAAGTCCCTCTGGGCAGGTTTTAAAATGTGGAAGAAGTCTGGCTTATACCTCACCCAGTCCTCAGCATACCCCTCGCTGGTGTGACTGGCCTTATTTCACAGGGCAGGAGCCTGAGGCTGGAAAGTGAGTATCCCTAGAGGTCACAGGACAGTTAGCCCTCAGCACCCATGGATTCTACATCCATGGATTCAACCAACCTCAGATGGAAAGTGCTCGGAGAAAAACAGACTCTGTACTAATCAGACATTTTTCTCATTGTTTCTTAAACAGTATGGTTTAACATCTATCTATCTGCATAGCACTTACAAAAATGTAATGAGTAAACCTAGAGATGCTTTAAGGTGTAGGAGGAGATGTGTGTAGGTTACATGGGAATTCACTGCCATTTCATATGATGGACGTGAGCACCCAAGGACTTTGGAATCCAGAGTAGAAGGGGTGCCCTGGGGCCCCAGGTTCCTACCCATCCTGAAGGTTGACTGTTTCTGTTGTAACTGAGATTCAAATCTAGACCTGACTCACAGTCACTTCCCAGGCCCTGGAATCTCTGAGCTTTCCTTTATGCAAGGAAGTCCACTGTTGAATTAGATCTCCTGGGCGGGGCTCGAGCATCCGGCTTTTTAAAGCCAGCATCTGACCTGCAGTCAACACTAAGCCAAATGTATGCTCCAAGATTCCCACGGCACCCCACCCTCTGGGGGTGCTGGCTCAGGCTGCCTCTCACCCTCTCAGCCTGGATCCTATCCACTCCACCCCGCCCCCGCAGCTGGGTGTCCCCTGCTAGGAACCTCAGCCATGTCAGGGGCTCACTCTCCCTTCCTGTTGGTGCTGCTGAACTCCTCCCCTCACTTTTGGAAAAGCTCTCCCCATCCCCACCTGGGTGAGGTCTCCCCTCTCTCAGCTGCTCTATGTCTCTGTCTCTAGAAGGATGATTCCCATCACCCTCCACCCTTCCCACCCGCAAGGTCCAGGCATCATCCATTCTCCACTCAGACTTCATGAACTCTCAACATTTTTAAGCAATCTTAGCTGACACAATAATTGTGCATATTTATAGGTTCCCTGGAAGGGCTCAAGCTGCTGATACTGGGTGACGTTCAATGCGCACAGGAAGAGCACATCTGTCTCTCTACTTCTCCCTTCTTGGTGGTGAGGACATTCAAAACTCAGTCTTCTTGCATCTAATACTGAACTTTTAAAATTTCCTCATCACCCATTTCTGCCCTACTCTCGCCCCTGGCTTGAACACATATGCCTCCTCCAGCCCTTAACTCAGCAAATCTGTCCCTCTGTCCCTGGCTCAGTTTCCTCTCAAGCCTCGACCATCTGTAGTCACAGAGGCAGTGCTCTGGCCACAGTGAATTTCCTCCAACCACCAAACTCTGTCCTTTCATTCCCATGAGCATGTTCTGTCTTCCCTCCTGCCTGAAATGGCTTAGCTAGGAAACTCCTACTTATCTGGTAGAACCCAACTCAGAAGTTACCTTCTCTGGAAATCTTTTCTGGAGGCCTCCTGAGAGGATGGATGTGGCTTTCTCTGTTCTACTGCAACACAATGTTCCATCTTCAATGGCAGGATTGTGTTGGAGTGACTTGGTGACCAGCCAGCTGCTCACAACCTCCCTCAAGTTTAAGGTTCTTCTATTGCCTGGTACGGGCCCAGGTGCTGGGTTACCTATGAATAGAACTGAGTGTGTATCTCCCAAGTCTGAAGACCAAGGCAGGAGACCAGGAGGGTGAGAGGCAGGTCTCCTGGCTGTCCGCAGTCAGGATGTGGAAAAAGTGCAGCAAGTGGTCAGGCCTGCAGACATAGAAGGCTGAGTCTAGAGGGTCTCAGATACCTGCAAGGTGCTGACTCTCCCTCCATACAGCAGAGACAGGATTTGAGGGGTCATAGCTCTCTGAGGGTCTCCAGATGGGGTTTCACTGGTTTTACAAACCCAGCATCTTGCCCAGCCCCCTGGATACAACCAGGACCATTTGCCAAATGAATGTTTGCTGGGCCAGGAAGGCCCTTTAGGGGTCCGGGAGATGGGATGAGGTGGATCTGTCTAGGGCAGGGTCCCTGAGACTTGCTCTGCCCTGTCCTCGCAGGGTGCCCTTAGGTGCAGACCCCGACCATGCTGGCCCTGCTGTGTGGCTGCCTGCTTCTGGCGGCCGGTTCTGCACAAAACCTGAGCAGCTTGAACCCGGTGGAACTTAGGCCTGACCTGACGGAGCAGATCCAAGACATGCACGCCAAGGTGACAGACATCTGGCAGGAGGTGACCCAGCGGCGGGTGGCGGCTAGCCGGTCCAGTGCAGCACTCCACGCAGTGTGTAACGTGCAGCCGTCTGCCACGCTGGATGCCGAGCAGCCCCAGGTGACTGGCCTGGTCCTCTTCCGGCAGTCTGCACCCGAGGCCAGGCTGGAGGCCTTCTTCAACCTGGAGGGCTTCCCAAAGGAGTCCAACAACTCCAAATGCGCCATCCACGTGCACCAGTTTGGCGATCTGAATCAGGGCTGCGACTCCACCGGGCCCCACTACAACCCGCTGTCCGTGCTGCACCCACAGCACCCTGGCGACTTCGGCAACTTTATCGTGCGCGACGGCCGCATCCGGAAGCACCAGGCCAGCCTCCCCGCCTCGCTGGCCGGCCCGCACTCCATCGTGGGCCGCGCCGTGGTGGTCCACGCCGGCGAGGATGACCTCGGCAGGGGTGACAACCCGGCCAGCGTGCAGAATGGCAACGCGGGGCCCAGGCTCGCCTGCTGTGTGGTGGGCACGGCTGGCGCCGAGGCTTGGACGAGCCAGGCGCGGGAGCACATGCAGCGCAAGAAGAGGCGGCGGGACAGCGAGTGCAAGACGGCGACTGCCTGAGCGCCCTGGGACGCCGAGGGCATCGGAGACCACATAGCGCTTCGCCCCGGACACCCCACTCACTCCCGTGCGCCCGAGCCCCACCCCTGCTGGATGCCCGTACACCCGGAGACCCCGCAACGCCAGGACCTCCCTGTGTGCTCTAACAGTTCCGTGTCCCCCCAAGGGCTCCATGCCCAGAACACCCCCATGCACCCCGAGAGCCCTCTCACCGCTGCACATCTTGTGCACCCAGGGACCTGGTTCCGCCAGGACTCCCTTCAACTCCAGAGAGTTTTCCCTGCTGGGGCAACCACGTGAGGCACACGGCCTTGGCCTTGACCTGCATTCCCCAGAACCCCCACACCTCTGCCGGGACATACAAGGGTACTCCAAAGGCCCTCCCTACTTGGACACATGCGCATTTGGAGACCCTCAGCACTGGGTTACTGCATACACCCCTGTGCACCCCGAGAGCCCACCCTGCCAGGACACCTCTGGCTGCCAGAGTCCTCCCTGTCTTGACAACCACGTGTACCCTGAGATTCCGTGTACTCTGAGAGCCTTTCCACCCCAGTGTACCCCAGGCATCCTCCTTACCCGGACTCCCTCCTGTACCCTTAGAGCTCTCCCTCCACGCTGGAGGAAACACTACGCTAGAGACACCGGCTCCACTTACCCAGGGGCCCTGTGCGTGCAGAGAAAATTCTACGTGCCCCTTGACCTCTCTGCCTTGGGGCCCCTCTACCTTTACACCCACACACACCTTTCAGCCTGAGGTCCCCTCCTCCTGGGCCAAGATGCTTCCCTCTGAGGGCCACCACCCGATAACTCTCAGGCCCCTCCCCAGGTGTACGGAAATACACACCCACCTTGTCTCCTGCTGGGATCCCTTTCCTCCCAGAGTCCCAGACCTCACAGCCCCCTCCTGTGACCCCGAGATCCTCTCAATCTTGAAGAAGGAAGACCTGCCCCCTTCAGACTCCTCCCTGGTGCTGGGAGACCCCGTTCCAGGTTGTCTAGGGACCCTCTCCTGCTCACCACCGCTCTGGGGGCGCAGCCGGAAGTTACCATCACCTCCACCCAGCCTTCTGCTGCTTCCCACCACCACTCCCCTAGGGAGAGCCGCTCCTTAGGGTGGTGTTTGGCAACCTCTGTTGCATAGTAAAAGCGCAGCAATTCTGTCATGCACAAGGCCTTCCTTGGTTACTGTGTTTATCTGAGTTTTTTCTTCCAACCAACCAACTTCTTTTTTTCCTTCCTTCCCTCCGCTCCTCACTTTTTCTTTTTTCTTTCTTTTTTTCTGGTTTTCTCTATTTTTTTTTTTAAGATGGTAAAAGAATTTCTCAAACCTTTGCAGGACTTGTTCCCTGCCATAACCCCACTGGAACAATATTCAGTGGTTCATGATTGTGCCCTTTCCAAGGGATTCCCACCATGGGAATCACCAGAATTACATAAGCTTAGAAGTTTCTGTGTATACATGTGTGTGTCTACCTGTGTGTGCATGTGTGTGTGTGTGTGTGCATTGTGTGTGTGCATGTGTGTGTGTGTGTGCGTGTGCATTGTGTGTGTGCATGTGTGTGTGTGTGCGTGTGTGTGTTCTATATATATTATGTTGTATATGCCTCAGAGCTGTGAAATCCAAAGAGAGGGGAGAAAAGTCCATTAGGAAGAAATGTTGGGAGCCCCTAGCCTCGGAGGGAGGGAGGCCAGCTGGAACCCGCCTGGGCCTGTGGCTGCTCATATCTGCCTGGCATGTGGCCTTTGGTCCATTGTTTCCCAGGTATAATAAGACACACCAGTGAAGCCACACCTGGGCAGGTCTTGGGGGGTGGCTGTTGGTAGCCGGGCTTGTTTGCGCTCTCCGCACTCCCCAGGATGATACGTGGCACAGGGGAGCAAGAGCTGGCAGGCTGAGTTTGATTGGCCTCTGGTGGGGGTTCCAGGTCCCTTTATGCAAATTATCACCTGTGCATAGACTAGAGCAGCCTTGCGTAAACACCTGTAGACACCTTCCTTCACCAAACCCGCCAGCCTTACAGGGGGAGTCGCTTCCCAAACTGAACCTCCCCCCACCCAGAGGCAGCTCCCATTTCTCCCGGGCTCATCAGGCAGTGAGTCAAACTGAACCACAGCTAAAAACCCATCCTCAGTGGTTATTTTTACCTCAAACTAGGACTAACCTTGTTATTTCAAAGTCTTTGCTTGAACTCAAGCGACAACTGGAGAGAAAGACTGTTGCCTTTGCTCCGCCAACTGGTCCTTACTGGTGTGAAATTTTCAGTGGAAACTGCACCGAAGGGAATCAGCAAACAGCCTCTGAATAGCTGGGACTTTTTTTTTTTTTTTTTTTTTTTTTGGTGTTGGATATTGATCTCAGGACCTCATGCTTGCTAGGCAGGCACTGTGCCGCTGGGCACAGGATTGGCGAAGTATCCTGCGGATCCGGGGACAACAAACAAAGCGGCAACAACAGTGCTGTAGCACAAATCGTAGTTCATCGTAAGGACAAAGCGCTGCACACGGAAGGTGAGCTCAACAACCCTGATGAATGTTTAAATAAGAAAATCTGTTACAGAAAGAGATGCATCGCTATTCATCGCCCCCAAAGTGCTCCCCTTGCTGCGAAGGCTCTCATCCCATCATTCTTGCTGCTTGTTCTGGGAGCCCTGTTTCTTGTCTTTAGTGGTAATAGCTTGGCTGCCTCCATGTTCTGACCTGATTCAAAATGTTTAACTTTCTTTTTTTTAATTCTTTATTATTTTGAAGGTAGTGAAATACAATACAACAAGACAGAAGCAAGCCAACTGAGACAGTGCAGTGAAACTGGTACAGAACGTCACAGCAGCTTACTGGGATAACAGTAATAGGTGCCATAGTATATCTCGTTTTCTTCACAATAGTTGTTCTTTCAATCAGGTATAGCAAAATCAAACCAAATACAGAACATTCTAGAACTTATCAAAACAGAATATTGAATAGAGCAATTCAATTAATCAGAACAAAGCAAAACAGTGATAATAATATGTGCCTTCAAAGGGATGGATGCTATATTGCATATGGTCAACCTCTCAAGAGATGCTCAGACCTCTGGCTCCCATTTGCTAACAGGAGGGGGGATGTTTGATTCTCAGCCCATGTGCCGGTAGGGTCACTGCTGCTTACCAGGGAGGTGAGCAGGTTGCTTGGTTTCCCAGCACCCTAAGTTCCAACATTGCAGGGGTCTTGGGAGATGCTGGCTGGTTCTCCCTCCAGGGTGGCCACCACTTGCCTGAGCCACGGCTGCTTACCAGGGAGGCGAGCAGGTTGCTTGCCTTCCCAGCACCCTAAGTTCCAACATGGTGCAGATCTCCAAAATGTTTACCTTTCATGGTCATATTGACTTTGGAGAAAAACCAGAAATCTCACAGTTCCAGATCCATCCAGTAAGGTGGACGAGGACACACTGTCGTGTTTTTACATGAAGAAAGTGATCTGTATAGAAAATGGCCTGATAAAGGGGTAAAAGGTTTCCTCCTCTATTGTGACAATACTCTGTCATACATCACATCTAGTCTGGTGATAAAGCAGTAGTGTCTCCTTCTCCACCCTGTTCACCAGATCTGGTATCATGTGACTTCTATCCCCTCCCCAAAGGCAAAATAAGCAGTGAAAGGAAAACATTATGAATTGGTTCAGGATATTGAGGGAGCCAGGACAGTGCAACTGAAGACACTCATGAAAGGGAACTTCCAGAGCTGCTTCAGAAAGTGCCAAGAACAACGGGATTGGTGTGTTTGAAGAGAGGCAGAGTATTCAGAAGGAGACTAAAGGCAGTATGTCTCTTACTGTAATTTTAAAAAATTACATAAACACTCACTGAATATTTTGATTGTATCCCTTAGCACTGTGGTCAGAACCCCTGGCTGAACTCTGATTCTGCTGTACTTCATGCTGTGTGACCTAAATAAGTCACTTAACTTCTCTGAGCCTGCGTTTTCATTCCCGTAAGATAAGATCATACACTGGATTATTCTGAAGATTACCACAAGTGTTATTCATGAGAGGTATGTAGCAACACATTAGTAAGGATCTAGTTAAGAACAGTGGCTAAAGCCAGAAAAATACCAAGGCTATCATGTGAGGAAGCCACACAGCTAGGAGTCAAGTGGAGGGAAGGTCATCGTCTCTGAGGTTTCTAAGAAGAATTTCTGCCACCCTTGGGAGTGTGGAAAAGAAAAACTATCATGGCTCTTGGTGGGAGGGGCCTAAGAGAAGGGAAGATTGTGAGCCAGAAGGCAGACAGCTGGTTCTTGGCACAGAACCTTATGTGTGCCACCAAGCCCGCCCATCAGACCCGACTTGGCCCCTGGAGTCTATTTTTGCTCATCTCATCTTACAGATCTATTTTGTTAATCTCCTTATATTTGCTGTTTTGACTTCCCAGCCAGCTTGCTAATCAGTTTGCCCATTTGACTCACAGGGTTTGCATTTGTCACTGGGACCTAAACACACACTTGTTTTGATTTCTTTTTGTAAAATTAGAAGCGTTTGATGTAATGACTCTACCTAGACACAGCTGGTAAAGTGAGAATAATGCTCAAGTTTGCATAGTTTAAACACAATGTAGACAATAATTAGAAATGCTATCTTTAGATGTTTAGGATAAGCTTTTTCTCAGAATTGCAGTGAATTTTTTTCCCCGAGTAGGGCTTTTTAGTGCATATACACAGAAATACTAAAAATGTGAAAAAAAAATAAAGCAAATCAGTGAGCACTTGGGTCCAGTTGAAAGACTGCAGGAAATAAACCGACTGATTTTAGATCTGCCTTTTTTGACTGACTGCATAAAATCTTTATATTCACCATATTTTTTCATGGCTACCATAAGATTAAGTAATTTTAGGTGACAGATTGCAACTGATAAGTCGCTACAATATGCGGTAAGCAGTGCTCAGTGCTGAAAATGACACACATAATACAGATAATTAGTCACCTACATCAAGAAAGTCATCACATTTTTATTTCAAGTAAAAACAAGATATAGTTATAATACACAGTGATCATAGACTGTAATATGGTCAGACCTGCAAAGGAAGAGAAGCTACATCTTTCTTTACATAAAACTACAAAGAGCAGCTGGTTTTAAGAAAAAGTCAATTGTTTTACATTTAACAGGCTCTCAGTGGCCTTGGCTGAGATCCAAACTGTATTCCTGAGCTCTAAGAAATTCTCCAAAGTCAAACTTCCCAGTGCTATGCGTACTCCCTCTGTGCATCCAGAAGAAAAAGTCTTGTTTAGCACAGAGCTGATAAGGAAGGGAAGGCAGTGCATCTATATCTATCATTTTAAATTGCCTTCATGCTGGATCGACTCGTTTGGCTTTGTTTTTGTGCACAACCATCCTATCGAGAGACCAGTCCTTGCTTTTTTCTGCTTTTCTTTCTAATTAGATTCGCTACCGAGTTCCTAGTTGCAGTTTTCTCCATCCCAAAAGTCGTCTGGGGGAAAGAAATGTGTTCAAGCCATGAGCTGGGGGCAGTGCTTTGGGTTTTTGACACTCTAACTGAAAACCTTCGAAGGTACCTTGGTTTTTATCAAGAAGGACTGTCTCAAATGGAGCCTTCTGGAATGAAAGTAGAAGGAGGAACCCATCCAACTGAGACATTTTCCAAAGAGAAGTGAGGCACCACAGGGCAACGGGAAGGCAGTGAAGCCAGAGAGCACCCACTTTATAGAGGCATAAAAAACCCAGAGGGCAAAGCCATGTGGCCACTTGAGAAAGACAGAGAAGAAAACCTCAATGAGCTAGTCTTCAAAATTCCCTAGAGACCAAACTTCTCATGCCCTGGTTGGCTGGCAGATATGTTCCCAGAGGGAGGCACACATGAGAAGACTGTCCAACATCTGAACTGGTGGTAGTGGAGCCTGTTTCCAGGATTTCACTTGGAGACGGAGGTGTGCGTTTGGGAAAGCATAGCAACAATGGAAATCTAAACGAATTCAGTTTCTTAAGGTTGCCGGTAGACAGGAGGCTGTGGGGTCAGGGCCTCCTAGCCAGTGAAGCGTGGGTGGTGGAAGGGAGGGTGCAGAATGGTGGGGGGTGGGAAGGAAAGGAGCCAGGGATGCCTGCCTGCCTTAGAAACACCAATCCTTCCTTAATTAAGAGAAAGACAAACACCTGTATGTAAAACTCCACACCGAGCAGCTCGCAGGCACAGAGCGGTCCCAGGGGTGCAGGGTGTGCACACGGGTCTTCATCAGGAGACATGTCAGCCCTGTGTCACTTATCCCAACTCAGAAGTCTGCAGGAGCCTCAGGAGGACAGGCAGGCCTGCAGCAGTGGGGATAAACCCTCTACAATGCAGGGGACCACAGAGAAGCAGGCAAAGTGGAGAGATGCAATTTTCTCAACGATCCTAATATTCTGGCTTCTAAAGCAGGGATAAAGGAGAAACCATAGGGCTCAGAGGCAATGCCACTGGGGCCCACTCAAGTCTCCTTACATCTGCACCTCTAACCACGATTGTGTTATGACAGTTACCCTTTTCATGCCTACAGATCCAGGACAAGGCCCCTCCTCAATTCAGAGGGTAAATCTCATACACCTAAACCTATCATTGCACCATTTTCTTACTGGGAATTGACTCACAGGCATATGACAATTCTGAGTAATGAAATATGGCAGGAACTGGGCCTCTTGCCATTGAAACACACACATATGTGTGTTGGGAGAAACTTCCTTCTGCCTTTGGACATACGTAAGAATGAGTGATGCCTGGAGCTATTGCAACCATCTTGTTATCATGAGGAAGTAGCCAACATGGAGGTAAACTGAGATGGAAGATGGAAACTCAGATCATCAGTGACTTTCTTGAAGGAAACAGCCTTGGGATGCCCTACATCTGAAGCTCTTGCGATGCAGTAGAGTTTACATCTCTATTTTTAAGTGTCTCAGGTATGACTTGTTGCTGAAAGTACCATGACTGGTGCAGGGTTCTCTGGTGAAGTGGGGGAAGAATGCCACACACTTTCACAACGGCTAAAAAGACAAGAGACAACCACGTGTAGTTGCCAAATCTCCCTTTAATGTCTATGAAACCATGTGGGTGGGGACAGCAGAGATATGACAGTGTCATACATGGGAGTGGAGAGTTGCCATGGTTACCTATGTGCCAGGATCAAACCTGTCTCCCATTCTATCTAAGAACACAAGAGCCTACCAGACTAATAGCACACACATTGTTAAAGCCATAGCTCCTCTGATTGCAGCTTCCCAAAGCCCAACCTCTCCGGGACTCAGTTTCCCTGGCCCTGATGGAATGTGTTGGGCTTTATTACAAGTCCCACTTTCCAGAAAGTGATCGCCCGGCCCTGCAGAGATACCTGTGGCCAACCTTGTGGCAAACCAGAGCTGGGGTGAGTGCCTCAGCTGCAGAAGTGACCTGCCAGGAGGGGATGATATGGGGGTTCACCAAGGGGGCAGAGGGACCCGGTGGAATAGAGAAGGATGAATGCAGCATTGGGAGCAGCAAAGTGTCCTTGTACCCTAAAGTGACAGGGCACCGGTTCCAGCATGCTTCAGTTCTGCCAGGCAGGTAGCCTAGGGAAGCTGGGAAAAAGCAGTCGGAGGCCCCAAGGTGTGCACCTGACCCAGGCCAGGTCCCTGCTCTGCACGCCCCCCCTCACCCCACCCAGAGTGAGGCACTGTGATGTCTGTCAGCAGCGTCACCAGGAAATGCAGCTTGGCAGGGAAGTGCACACATCCTAGGTGAGCCTGTGTACACATCAGGTTTTAGGATGAATTTCTTTGTCCTGCAGGAAGGTGTCTGAAATGCGATGCTGCTTCTCTGAGTGTTTTGAGGGGCGGAATCTGGTATCGGGCTCTTGGGAGAAATGATCCGAGTCCAGCTCATGGAAAGTCCACAGCACAATGGTACTGCAGTCTCCCACAGCCCCAGATGCTGGGTGGAACTGCTAAGTGTCATCCCTAGAAGAACCAGCAATGGCCATTTCCTCCTTTCTTACCCTTGGACCTTGCCTGGGGTCTCCCAGCCCCCTCCTTGTACCACACTGGATGAGGTCATTTTGCTTTGCTCTCTCTTTCCCCACCAGGGCCGCGAGCTCTTGTGTCTTATCTTTCAAACCCCAGTACCCGATGGCCCCAAGGACACATTCTGTTGAAGGAATAAAAGGTTCCAGGTTCAGGTGGTGCAGGACAGTAGACTGACGCCACACTGCTCTTTCCCAAACCCAGAAGAGCCTCAAAATCCTATGGATAGCACAGGCTGAATAAAGCAAACAAACATTTCTACTTCTAGCTCTCACCTCTTTTCAGAAGCAAAGAATCGGATCACCCCTGGGAGTCCCAGACCCTCCTCCTCCACCGCTTAGGATCGATTAATCCCTCAGAATTACAGGCTAGAAAATTCAGCTCTAGCAGTATGCAAACAGGCTTCTACTTGGGCGATGGATTTCCTACCAGAAGCCCAACCTTCCCAGTGGTGCAGTCCCTTTCCACCCGCCAGCGGGCACCTTGACAGACAGGGCTGGTGGTAGGATGCCAAGAATACCCGTTCAGGGAGGTCCACTGGGCCCAGCAGACACAGGATGCTCCATTATACCTTTCTCTCCAACTGCCTGTCCATCACTAGACCTGGCTCAAAACCCCCTCCAACTCCAGCTCTTTCCATAATTGTGATTGACAACATCAAATGCTAATAGAAAAACATCTTATCTCTAATAGAACAAATGCTGACAGAAAGATGGAGGCCGAAGACCAGCCATATGGCAGCCTGGCCCTGTTCACAGCCGCACACCCTCAGCAGAAAGAGATGACACGCGAGAAGCTTGAGGACCTGTGTTTAATAAATCACACCCCACAGGCATCGTCGGGACGTTCACAGTTTTCAACAGGACCCGAGCCATTCCTCATTTGCAGAGGCTGAGGTGTTTTAGGAAAAGGCCACCTGTGCAGGTGTTCTGATGCTTCATTGTTTTCTTGCCACCCCTGGTGCCTGCAAAGTGTCACCATATTGAACTCTATTCCCCTTCATGTCTGCAGGACACAGCCTGTGTCCCCATCCTCTGAGATCCCTTTACTGTCTTCCAGGGCAGCAGCTTCAGCAGCTGGCTGGGTGGGGTCCAAGCTGTCTAGGAGGGATTTGGGGAGCTCCCCCTTGGAGGCCAGGCCAGAGGACGAGCTCTTCGGTCCCTCCAGGGGACTCTCTCTCCTGACCCCTTCCAGTTCTGCGTCAGCCTGCTCCTTTGTCAGTTTAATTATTTCCCTTCCAAGCCTGTTTACTTCTTCCTCCTCAGAAGGTAGCCGGGGTAATGAGGGATGAAAGTGCTTGCGTTGGCTCCTGTGGCTCAGGTTTGCTGGGGAGCTGACAGCGGGCCTCCCACCTTCCTCGGGCGCTGTCAACGCCTCAGTGGCAACACAACTTTCATCTCCTTCCTGCTGCTGAGCCTCCCCTGAAAACAGAGCGAAGACAGCGTCAAACTCTGGCGGTGTTTAGCCTTCGCTCTGCCTCTCCGCCAGCCTCCCCTTGGACAGTGAGGGCTTCTGTGGCCCTACAGCAGTGCCCACTCCATTCCGGACACTGGAGTCCAGTGGGCGGGACACAGGACCCACATTCAAAAGGCAAGTAAGTGCTTTTGTGATGGCTGCGAACAGAGCGCTTGGTTTGGTTCATAACCATCCTCTTAGGTGCCTGGGTGG
This sequence comes from Hydrochoerus hydrochaeris, assembly GCA_004027455.1. Taxonomy (NCBI): domain Eukaryota; kingdom Metazoa; phylum Chordata; class Mammalia; order Rodentia; family Hydrochaeridae; genus Hydrochoerus; species Hydrochoerus hydrochaeris. Next base: position 53,384 of record PVLA01007283.1, on the reverse strand, counting down.
CTCTGGCTGCCTCTCTAATAGGGGTTTCTTGTGCCTATTAAATATTCAATGCAAGGACAAAAGTTTTGTCTTGGCAGCTCCAGGAAGACCTGAGGCTCTTTAGTAATGAACAGTTTCCAGCTGCCTTCAAGGTGGGACGTGGGACAGTGGGGAGGAACTTGGTGCCACCTCCATTCTCCATCAGCACCTTGCTCTTTGATGCAGGTCCCTGATGTTTGCTGACTATCACATAAAAGGTTGTGTGAAATCAGCTTCAAGCTTCCTCCCTCAACAGTAAGTTTTTATCATCAAAACCCTTATGCATATACAGTAGAAATTCTAGAGCTACAACAGTTGCAATTGTCTCCCATTTCTCTGCTCACTTCTTTTGTGGTTGGAACAACCCACACAGCCTCCATTCTCAGGTACCAAGTGAGGGGCAGGACTCACTGGTGTCCCTTCCAGATCTGAGGAGCAATAGGGGCTCAGCCAGACTGGGGAGCAGGTGGGTAGAGCCAACTCTACCCACTTGGCTGCCAATGCCCGACTCTGTGTCTTACAGAAACCAAACAGTGATGAAGCAAGTAGCATGAAAGAGCCACAGGTGGGCCAGTTCTAGCCTGTACACAGGTCCTGGACCAGGGAGCAAGGCCCTGGGTGTACTTCCCGGCACTCCTGCATGGATCCGCAGAGCCATCTGTGATCAGCCTTGCTATCAGACACAGGAAGGGGCATTAGCAGGCCGCACGTCAGGCAGTGGGGAGCTGCAGCAGGCTCAGGAAGGAGCTGAGTGTGTTTGCACAGAGCCTGTTCTGCTTACAGCGTTTTATCAAGGGCCTTGCTGACTTGGGATCCACTGTGATTCCTTTCCCTTGAGTCCTCTGCAAGGCCCTCTGATTTGCTCCTGCCTTGCTCTCCAGCCTCATTTCTCAGCTTGGCCACATATGCTTGTCCTCCCAGCCAGGGGACACACCCTTAAATCTCTGTACGTGCCTCTCCCAGCTGACACTCCTTGGGTGCTTTCCTGTGCTAGGCAATGTACCAAGTTCTTGTTCTAGAATTTAAATCCATGAGAAAAGGAATCATACTGGACTTGTCCACAAGACTAACACATTCTAAGCTTAGAGAATACACCTTTTAAAAAAAAAATGGAAGTATAACGTCTGTAGGGAGATGTGGACACATCTGAATACACAGCTCTGCCATCAGCTTTCCATCCTCATAAGAGACACTGTGACAATTAACTAATAAAGAGAGAGGGTCCCAGCCCACGGTCAGTCCACTGACTCCAATGCTATGGGGTGGGCAGCACATTACGGTGAGAGTGGGAGGGACAGCTGATCTCATGAAGAGGATGCCAAAGACAGTAAAAAAGGGGCTGGGTGTCACCATCCCTTTCAAGGCCACAGCCCCAGTGACCTGAAGACCTCCCACTAGGCCCCACCTTTTAAAGGTCTCACTGCCTCCCACTGACACTTTCCTGAGGACCAAGTCTCCAACACAGAGGCCTCTGGGGGACATTCAAGACACACAGTGTAGTAAGCACAGTGAATTTTCACAAAGCGAGCATATTCATATAACCAGCATATAACCAGGCTGAAAAAAAGTCACCAATTCCCTCTCAACATCTCCCAGTCTGGTATTCCAGACCCTCTTCCTAGCCACTGCTCTTCTGCCAAGAGTAACCACTGTCCTATTTAGGAAGCCAAAAGGAGTTTTGCCTGGGCTTTAATTTTATATACAGGAATCTTATTGGGCGTGCTTGTTTGTGTTTGGCTCCTTTTGTTATCTACAAGGCTTGTAAGATTTACCCATGCTATTGTGTGTGGAATTTGTTCATTGCATTGCCAAGTATTCAACAAATATTGAATGAAAACAGGCCATTCACAGAAAAACAAATGGACAGCAAACATATTAAACAATTCACAACATCATTCATAATTAAAGCAATTAAAGTCACAAAAGGATTTAGTTTTTCACCTATCAAATTGGCAAAATTTCAAAGGTTTTTACAAAGCTTGGTGTTGCTAAGGATGAGGGGGAAAAGGTACAATCCTATAAAGTAAGGCAACAGAAGGTAGTAATATTGTTTGATAGGCCATTTGGATATCTATCATAACCTTAAAAGCATATATCCTGACGTAGTGATTCTATGATTAGGAATCTATCTATGGCTATCAGCCTAAGCATGTCATAACAAATATTCCTATATGCTCACTCCAATCTTGTTTTAATGGTAGAAACCTAGAAAGGATCTGAGAGGCCACCAACAAGGGCTTACACACAGAAGTACATTTGCAGAGTTGTAAAATTATTTCCAGGGGCACAGGTTGAAGATCCCTGACTGGAAATGTTGGGACTGGAAGAGATTCAGGTTTCAGACTTCTTTGGATTTTAGAGTATTTTCATATATACACTATAATTAGATCCCTTGGGGATGGGACCAAAGTCTAAACATAAAATCTATGTATGTTTTGTATGTATTTTATACACAATAATATTGAAAGTAAACTGTATTTTTAGCCTGTGTTTTCACTGCAACCTGTCACCTGAGGTCAACTGTGGAATTTTCCACCTGTGGTATCCAATGATACCCCAAAATTTCCAATTTTGGAGCATTTCAGATTTCAGATTAGGGATGTACAACCTGTAGACTAAAAATGTAGGTTACCTCTAGGGAACAGTCTAAGGACCAGGGCAAGAAGCAAGAGTACAACAAGGCTTTAACTTTAATTTCACTTTTCTGCACTATTTTTTCTTTGCATGCTTGTATTACTGGTCTTATCATGCAAGATTCTGAGAGACTGTGTTAAAATGCACTTTAAAATTTCTACAGTATGTAAAATTATTATGTCTGTTACTCATTTTAATTTTAATACAATGCTTTAGAGTATTTATGAATATGACAAGTACATGCTTTTGAACATTTCTTTATTTAACTAAATAACTAGATGCTTTTTTTGAGCATTTGTTTATCTAATAAACACTTCTAGTTTTAAGAAATTTAAAGCTGGTTATGGAATTGATAAAGTTTATTTGCATACTGCTAGTAAAGATGATTTTGAATGTTACACAGACACACACACACACACACACACACACAAAGCAGTTAAGATTCTGGATGCACCAATTACTCTGATGTGATCTTTAAACATTTATTGAAACGTCACACTGGCATACTGATTCTATGTGTATAAAATATATATGAAACATAAGATAATCTTAGTTACTTTTCTCATTATTGAGCCAAAATACCTGATACCCAAGGTTAAAGGAGGAAAAGTTTATTTAGCTCACAGTTTATAGAGGTTTCAGTCCATAATCGGCTGGCTCCAAGGCAGGGTGGCACATAGCAAAGGGGCAACAACTGTTCCTGGTAGCAGAAGACACCAAAAGCAACTAGAGACAAACGTTTTTCTGTTCCTTATTTGTACACAGACTACCTGCCCTAGGGCAGGTGTAGCACTCAAACCCTTAATCTCATCATTGAACCATGAATCAATCACAAACTCTAGATTTAGCAGCCTCTGAGAAGCCCACCTCCCATGACTACATGAGGCTTTGAGAAGACATCCAGACACGAATCATAACAATATACAATGTTTATGTACCAACTAAAGTTTTAAAAGTTTTAAATGGCTGCACACTGGCTAAAAAACATATACTCTGAGAAATGCTGGAAGAAATGAAATAGTGAGATGAGGTGGCCTACAGGACGGAAACGAAACTACAGGGATGAGGATGGAGCACGGAGGAAAAGAAAATGATCACAGGGGACAAGAAATATGCTGTTTCCACTGGGCAGAGGCTGTGGGTCAACCAAGCAAGGCAGGTCCTGCTTTCTGGCCCCAAATCTCACAGCTTTCATCACATGGGAACAATTTTGCTTTTGACATTGTCATGTGTTTTTTAACATTTCTAATGACCACAGATGAATATTAGATACAAATTTTTAGCCAAATCTGTATTATTCACTACATATAGACTATCCCTGGAAAGCAGACTGTTGTGCTCATAGTGGATATGAGCACATATATGAGGAATGGAGCAAGCCTTACTTTAGAAAAAATACCAATTTGGATCTGGCCAGCCAAGGTAATGATGCATGCTAAATCCTAACAGGTTCTTGGCTTCCAGCCTCCTCCAAGGACCTTCCCTAAGTTTTGCTGCTCAAAGTGGGATCCATGGGCCAGCAGCAGCAGCAGCAGCAAAACAGCAGCAGTAAAACAGCAGCAGTGCGACACTGAGGCTTGTTAAGACATGCAGGGTCTCAGGCCCTGTCCTTGTCGACAGGTTCAGAATTTGTGTTATAAAATCCCAGGCCATGTAGGTGCACACCACAGTTTGAGAAGCACAGCAAACTTGAAGTACAAATTCTACCCTGCCTTTGCTCAGCTATAAAACCTTCAAAGGCTGCCAGTGCCTCAGGAACAAAGCTCTCCATTTGGCTCTCGTGACCTTTTGTGACCTAACACTCATCTCCTTGCTACCCTGAGTTCTTGTACCCTCATGCTCCAGCCACATCATCCCTTCATGGCTGCTACCCTACCCCAGTGCCCCTGTCAGGTGCTTGATCTCTCCACCCCAGGACTACGGTTTCTTTCTATATTGACTGATAAACTGCGAGAGTTAGCCCTTTCTCCATCTCCTCCATGAAACTTATTTGATTAAATCTGTTCACAGGTCATACTGTCAGTGTCTGACTTCCTACAAGGCTGTATCTGCACCTCCTAAAGAGCTTAGTACTTGTATTTTCCCCCTCAAATTGCGACTTAGCACTACCTTAGGTAAAAAAATCTTGCCTGATCAATTTTTAACCTTGCCAGTATTCTCCAGTAGGTGCTTATATAGCTCATTAAATATATGAATATATGGATTTATACATGAATGCATGAACAAATGAATGTTTTAGCAGACATCTTTATATTAGGTGTATTAATATAGGAGAGTAATCTTTGAATTTATGATATTCAGATTGTATCCAGGTTGCTACCCTAAAAGTTCTTAAAAAGGTACTTTCTGGAAAAAAAAAAAGATTTCTAATTTACACAAACATTGAGCTACCTCTAAGGTAGTACAGGGAAGCAATCACATAAATTTTGAACTAACAAATGAAAATTTTTATGGTGTTGTAGAGGGAACATGAGAAACAGTGGGTCAGAATGAGCGAGTTCCAGCCACGTGGGGAAGCTTTATTCAAAAGAAGTAAATTACGGTACTTTCTGCACTAAATTTTTTTTACCAAGATGAGGTGAATAAACTCCTTCTGGAAATTACTCTTATGAAATTACTTCTTCCAGGACATTTAATAATATATTCTGGTGTCCCTGAAAAATTAATTAACCTTACTCATAACAATCTAACCTCTAAACCATTTGCAGTGTGTTTGTTTTTTTGTTTGTTTTTTTAATACCATGGGTTAGCTGAATCTTCATTTATATCTAAGGGAGTGTGGCCTAAATTATACCAAGGCTTTTTTTTTTCCCTTTTGCCATCTCTTGAGATGACATTCTGCTCATGTCCAAATGTATGGATCTGCTTTTAAAATGACAAACCCGAGACCAGCTGGAGAGAAGCGTTTAACTGTTTTTGGATGGGGCTGTCACCATTTTAGGTTACGCTACAGCCACAGCATGGGAAGAGATGAACACAGGCTACAGTACTACGGCTTGGTCCTACTGGGCATTTACTTTTTCTGAGATGGGCTGGACTTTCAGAGTGTGGCACCATGAGGATGCAGGGGCCAGGCTCTGGGATGGGCTGACTGACCAGCCTACTCACCCCTCCTGTCAAAATATACTCAAGTCATCAGGACCCGAAGAAAAGTTCCTCAAGTCATCTCAATGGTTGTGCTGCCACTGGGAGCCCTGGGTGCTTTGTGTGGAAATGTAACCTCTCTCTGACACTAAGATTCTGGAACATTAACTCTTAAGCTCCAGGAGTTTTAATTTTCTTTTAACAATAGACTCACAGCATTGCTACTTCCATAAAAGATTTCCGAACTAAGAGTCAGAAAATATTATGGCTAATAACAACAATTGTTGTGTGCTGTTTTACCAAACAGAATTACTGTTATTAATACTTATTAATAATACAAATCAATAATGATGAGGCAGTCCATTGGACACAAATGCACCATGACATAAATAGTGTGGAAAGAAAAGTATTTTTTTTCTCTAAAAGAAGAAAAAAGAAAATTGTGTTGCTTTGTAGAAAAGATGACAAGACCCTTAAAGATGTGTTCCCCCTCCTTCTGCCCAAAGGGGACATTTGTCTGCCTTTGTGAGCTGGTCTCTGAGGGTCTTTGTCCTCCTGAGTGTGTGCTGCTTTCGGCTGGAATTAATCAGGGCTGCAGCAATGATGGGCCATCCCCGATGCCACATGAACGCGTCCTTGTTCCCACCCAGCGCTAGCAGAGGATGGGGCTGGAACAATGCAAGCTAATGATGGAATTCTGGAAGCTATCATTTCGAATCAGTCCATCACTTACAGCAGCCTTGTGAAAATCAAGCTGGGTTCCTGCTCCATTTCATGAGCAGGCCCAGCCCCCTCTCCCCCAACCCCTGCACAGAGGCTAAGAAATCCAGAACAGACATAGGCTTTGGATCTCCATGTGGACACTGGGGGCCACCGCAGGATGACCACCAGCCAAGATGCAGGCCGTGGTGCATTATGGGACAGCCTTATAAACATCTGCATGCTGTGGGCTGGAAAGACCCAGCCTTGCTTTCTGGCCCGTGTGGCACCTGGACGCTCTCTAGGAATCCCCCTCACAAGCATTTGGGGAAATCCTAGACACATCCTGGATTGCACCTTTACCACTCTGTTCACTCTGATGAGTGAAGTGAGCAGGTTTCAGGATACAGCTGCACAGATGCATGAGTGAGCTCACCGAGCCCAGCTCAGATTAGCAGAGCTTCTCATCTGAGCCAGACTCCAATACCACCCGACGGTTGCTTTAAGCTCTGAGTTTTGAGGTGGGTTGTTACATGGTACTGGCTAAGTGACATAGCTGGCTATGTCATTTTGGTAAAAAATGAGCTGACTGGAAGGTTAGAAAGGTGCACTTGGCCAGGCTATCATGTCAGGATCTTGAGCAGAAGACGGCTGAACACCACTTTGAGCAGGGAACAAGCAAGACGGAAAACTTTCTCAGTGGCTTTGTCCTACAGCACGGGATGGAGATGGGAATGAAGCAAGAACAGCCCGAGAGGCAGCACATCAGGAGAGGGCCTGCCAGTGAGTCAGTGGGGCCTGAACCAAGCCCCCGGTGGGAGGCGGAGGCGCTGGAAACTGCAGCAAAGCTTAGCTACAGGCCAGATGTGGCTGGAAATGGTCAACAACTCCCAGGTTTCAATTCAGAGTGTTTGAGAAAGTGACCAGGAGAGTGGGTGGCATTGAGAAAATACAGAATATTCACTGGAAAAGTTCAGATTCTGGGAATTATAATGGCAGATGGAACCCCAAAGAGGGAAATACTTTGAGAATACAAGGGTTGGTCAAAATAGACAGTGAATTTTTTTTTTTTTAAGAAAGTTGCTACAGTAAAAAACACAATGCCATTAATGCCTCTTAAAATATTTCCCCTTACTCTGGACACATTTATCCCATCATTCTTGCCACTTTCTGAAGCAGTTCTGGAAGTCCTCTTTCATAAATGCTTCTATGAATTACTTTTAAAAAACACACTTAACAATGTTGCCAAGTGCCATCTAACAGAAAGGCAGCAGCGCTGTACAAACATTAGTGCGTCCTCAACCACCTTATTCCCAGCTCTGGCACCATGTGACTTGAGGCTCTTCCCCAAAGTCAAAATGACCAGGAAAGGTAAATGTTTTGAGTTGAACCAGGATATTGTGCAACTAAACAGCACAACACACAACTAAACAGAGTTTCACAGGAGCAACAAGACTGCCATATGAGAAAAGAGCTGTTATCATACTGGTTGCTTCATCTGGTCCCCTATATGGGTCCTTAGTGTCCTCAAACTGTGTGCCTGGCAGAGGAGATGGCCTCTTCAATCCACTGTCCCTATTCACCATACACAAGCAAAGCTCCAAGCACATGTCACCACCTCATCAGAGAGGAAACTGAGTCACTAGCCCACATTCTTCCAGCCCCTATGATGTGGGACCAGAATATAGACTCTATTCACCTTCCTCTTAATCTCTATGCCACGGCACCAGAGTGCAGAGCTCTGCGTTCTTCTGCTGGGACCACCCAACAAGATGACCCCAGGTAAGCAGCAAGAGGCAATGTGAGGAGTGCCTGGATGATATCTGAGGCTGTAGGAGGGGAAGGGACCTGAGGCCCACTGAGACCTTTCTCTGAGGTAGGCACAGGCCCGGCAAAGAGAAACTGAGGTGTACTTTCTGTGACCTTTAGTCCCGTTGTGTCAACTTCACTAGACTAAGAAATATCTTAAACTCTTTCATGCAGACTAATAAAGCACAATGCTGGATGTGTCCAGATGGGTGGCGTGACCACGGGCCCTATATATGGCCCCTCAGCCATTCCTCTCTGGCACTGTTCCCCTCCCCTGCTTTCTGGCCACCATGAACGCTGCAGCTTTACTGTGCCACACCATTCTGCCATGATGTCTGCCTTGGAACCAGCCAGCCATGGACTGAATCCACTGAAATTTCAGACTGCGAGCTAAATTAAACCTTTTACCCTTTAAACTGTGTGTGTCAAGGATCGTGTTCAGAGATGAGAAGGCTGACCAATGCACTTACCACCCTTGGGATCTGGTTGGTTCCCTGTGGGCTGCTCAACAAACTTCAGCAGTGGGGATCTTGACCGTTGTATGGTGGAAAGCACAGGGTCACTGAACAGTATGGTATCCTTGTCCCCTGTCATGGGAAAGGGGGAAATGGGTGTGTTATGTCACCAGTGGAGCTGGGTTGCATTTATAGCTACATAACGAACCGGCTGATGGACCAGGGCCTTTCTTTCCTGAAGTAACACAGAGGGAAACGCCAGCAGGCCCTTTCTATGGGGTGAGGACACAGCAGTGAGGTCCAGGCCAGATGTCTATGGACAGACCTTGACTCATTCCTGACAGCAGACCCAGGCACAGATGCTGACTCATGCTACTGTCGAGGGGTAGCCTGTGCATCTCCCCAAAACTGAATGGATGAGACCAAAATAATTCTGATGATAGCAAAGGGCTCGGGAGAGGAGGCTTTGGGGCTATACTCTGCTGTGTGTGCTCCAGACAGTGTCACTTGCTATTAACAACAAGAAAGTGACATCAAGAGAGTCGCTTCATCTTTCTGGGCCTCACATCCCTCATCTTCAAAGCGAAGGAGGAGGGGAGTCACAGCCCCCACCTCTTGGATGGTGTTGAAGATGAAATGGACTGATTGATGCCAAGCGTTCGGGTGTTTGCCAGCACTTGGCAGATGTCACCTGTTGAATACTAGTGTTGGCGCCCAGGCACACTATATCTGATTTGATTCCATTTTGCCATTTAGATTGAACAGTAACTAGGTCTTGAATCAGATAGTATCAAGTCTTCGAGATGGTTCCAGCTGAACTTCTACTTAGAGAATACAGTGCCAATCAGCCATGCCATTTTACCTACTAGGGACAACTCTCCACACAGATAGAAAAGCTTGGGATAATTAGGACAAGAAAAAAAAACCACAACAGCTCCATGCTGGAAGCCATGGAAAGCTATGAAGGCAAAGAGCAGGGGGCAGCGACTTTGAACATGAGCGTGATGGGCAGATACCAAACACAAAGTACACAGACATAAAATGATATAGTCCCAGAGGTCATGAGAGCCCACCAGAGAGGATGCGATGTTGAGTTTTGGAGCATGAGGCTTTGGGCTTCTCTCATTGTGCCACAAAAAAAGCCCCAGGGCTCATAAATCCAGTGTGTACTCTAGTCTTACCTGTCTGACTTTAGGAAAGACCATCTCTAAAGCTGCACGAAGCCAGCTCAGTAAGTAACATCTCTGAGGCTCAGATCAGAGGCTCCAAAGTCTTGCAGTTTTTCTGTGTCAGTTCAGCCAACCACAGAATGACATTTGGGTTAAGATGTCTACTACTTCTTTGGAGAACCAGGTAAAGGCTGGATACAATTCCAGGATTGTGCCCCTGGGACCCTACTACACATTAATAATACTGCCCTCCCATTGGACTGTGTCTTTATTAACTTTATTTCCCAGGCTTTGTAGGAGACCTTTGCACATTTTAAGTGCTTAATAAATGTCTGAACAACTGGCTGACAAATTATGCTTAGGAGTCCTGGTGAGCCTGGGTACCACTGCTGCCTCAGGCAGATGGGCCAGCAGCCACAGCCTCTGATTACACTGCTAGCCAAGAATCTTACCCAAAGACTAGGAGCTGACCCTGAGGTTTTGCACCAGCACATCTATTGCCTTCTGTGTAAAAACCTAGAAATCTTCAGGGCCACAGCCTGCAAAGAATTCCCAAAGAGAACCATTAATCTGGTGCTTAGGATGTTGATAGGAACCTATAAGCATAAAGTCAGCATGATCAGTCCTCTCTATGCAGCAGAGACATAACCTGGAAGCACCTTGATGGATTCATGGTGATCAGTCCTTGGTCAGCATGAATGCAGAGCAGGTGGTTCATGCTTGATTTCTTTTGTTTCTCTCCATCAGAGAAACACCATCTGCCCACAAGTCATGGACAGCATTTCTTGAGCTGTGTTTCTTTGGCAGGTGGGTTGGCAGCTCTCTAGCCTTTGGGAGACTCTGCCTCTCCATGTCTCAGTCAGCCTTTGGAAGACTCTGTCCCTCCATGAACCCCTTCCCACCCCCACCCCCTACTGCCCCCACCCCCTAACTCTCCCTCCCCCACTCTGCCTTGGAGGGCAAAGAATCACGAGTGCGGGCTTTAGATGAGTGGTGAAGCCAGCCTCTGGCGGGTCCTTGGTCCTTCCTCAGAAAAGGAATTCATCAGGATGTAAAGTCTCCTTGGCCTCGTCCAACTACAGGGTCATTCTCCACGCCACAGTGGTGCTTCAAAAATGCTGGTACTAGCAAAACCTCTCCAAAACTGCTCCAAAAATCTGAGCCATGAGCTTGTAGAGGAAGGAAGTAAGAGCGTCCTTTATCTATGTCCAATCAAAGTGAAGGTTGAGGAGAAGATAAATAACCTTCCAAGACTTATCCCTAGAGAGAGCAGTGCCTGATTTTAAAGTAAAATGCCAGGTCATTCTTGCCAAATGTTTGAAGGCATTTCTTAGAAGGCACTTAGCTCTATTGTCTCCAGATTCCATCTGTGTTGACTAAATTAAATCCTAATCTGATGATCTGATATCTTGTACTTCCATTTGGCCCCTAAGTCTAGAAAAAAGGGAGTGGGGAAGGGAGGCCTGCATACTCAGTCAAGCTACAGTAAGGCAGAAAGCCACATGGGCCTCCATTTTCCGGAAGTTCTCCTGATCCTTCCTCTCTCCCTCTCTCTTCAGCACTGGGGAATGAAACAGGGGCTTTCATCCGGAGCTACATTCTCAGCTCACTTTGGGTTTTTTATGTTGATATAGGATCTTACTAAATTGCCTAACTGGGCTGTAATTTGCAGTCCTCTTGCCTCAGTCTCTCAGAGGGCCAACACTGCAGGCAGACACCACCATACTCAGCTCTCCCAATTCCTTGTGGCACAAAAATCTCCCTCTCCTTCTCCAAAATGCACTAAGCACTTTTAAACCACATATTTTTCTTCTCCAGTCAGTGCATAGAGAGGAGACAGAATGAAAATAAAAAGCTCAAAAAGCCACGCTCTGCTCTAGCCAGGTTCTTTCTCAGTCTCCCTTTTCTCTTTCTTTTTTTTTTTTTCTTTTCTTTCCTTTTTCTTTGTTTCTTTCTTTTTCTTTCTTTCTTCCTTTGAGCCATGAACACATTCAGGAACCTCCCCTCAGAGTTCCCCAAGGGCCATTCTCTCTGCTGGGGTGGACAAAGGCTGAGGGAATGGGCTGGCAGTTAGGGAGCTGGGGAGGCTGGAAAGTGATCCTCGCTAACAGGCCTGGCTAGCAGGGTCCACCCTCTGGCTTCCCTGCCTGTCCCATGCTTTTCCACCTGTCAGAGGCAGGTTAAACAATTTGGGGTAGGCTCTGCTGTCCAGATGATTTCTCTCTGCTTGCTGTGACATTTGTCAGACATGTCTACTTCTCAGCAAGGTCACATCATCCCCAAGTCTAACAACAACATCAAGAGCTCTGTCACGTGGACTCAGAGAGGAGGGAGGGAGAAGAGAGTCAAAGAAGAAAAATCACAGAAGGCTGAACGTCCAAGAGCTGCTCTGCTGTGTAGTAAGGGGGTGGGCAGGCTCTTCTACCACTGCCTGTTCGAGTCACTGAAGAGATTGTTCTGGGTGTGAATTCTTTCCTTGTTGTGGGAACCGCTGTCCAGCTGCCCTGATCTGCCTCCCTGCTCCCTCTTCAAAACTGTACCAGTTGAAGGTCACCGATAGGAGACTCTGAACACCTGCACTCATGCCAGCCCCTATGGCCTTAGGAATCATCTAATGTTCTTCCTCAGTTTCATCATCTAAAACAAGGAGCAATCCAGAAAGGGGAGTGTGTTCTTTCACATGTCAGCTCTGACCATAGGTGGCTTCCTGGAAAGCCACTGTGGAGGGGTACTCTGAGGGCCAGGTATGCAATCATTAAGGAAAAACAAAGTGATGGATTATCAATGTCTGCCATGGGCATTGGAATGGCTGTTGTATGATCTATGCCATCCTTGCATGACTGGCTCTCAACAGTCCTTCTAGGATAAGCATTCAAAGACTCCCCCACCACATCCCTTGCATCTTAATATTCTTATTACTCACTGAGCTCTGAATCATGTACCATTCTCTGCTTTCCTGTTACTGCCTGATATATATTCATCTGCCTCCCTAACTGGACTGCAAGTTCTCAGGGAGGGTGAGAGGCATGAGCAGAGTGCCTGGTTCTACATCTGATTCACAAAGCTGATGCTCAGGAAGGCATCCACACACTGATGGGCTGGTCCATAGGAGGAGACCAGGACCCTTTCAAGATGCTGGTAAGCACGAGAGAGTTGATAATTCTCTGTTTTCCTGTTGGCCAAACACTGTGATTTGGTTCCTATTTGGGGAAAGGATGAGAAAGGGGAAGAAGAGGAAGAGAGGAAGCGGGGAGGAGGAGGAGGCAGAGAAGAGCACACTGCCGCTCACTCCACTGTTCAGTAGTTAAATAGAGACACGTATAACAAGGAGCAGAAAGGGGTCTCATCTGACCCATGCTGGGAGAGGCGTCCCCTGTCCTTATTCCTAAGGGACTGGAGATATCAGAACACACCCTCATGTGAGGCTCTCTCTGCAGGTCCCTCTCATGTGCCACTGTCTTACACAAACTGTATTGGAGCTGGAGAACCCCCTTTTCCTCCTGTCCTCACCCCTTGTTGCTCATTGAGGTCAGAGACTAGGACAGCCATGGCCACTACACAGCATTCACCCAGGTGAGTCCCTCACAGCTAATGTTGCTCTTTCATATTTGCTTTGTACTGACTGAATCTGCCATTCTAGTCAGGAAAGCTCAAGGAAACACAGATAATGGATTTCCGCGTGTTTACATGCAGGGATGACAGAATGCAGGGATGACAGAATGCAGGGATGACAGAATGCAGGGATGACAGAATGCGCGGCTGATGTTAGCCACAAAAACAGATATTTCAAAAAGAACATACTGCCGAATCCTATGGAAACATTGTAGCTCAGGCCTTCAGGCAGCAGAAGGGAGGAGAGAAACAAGTGTTACTACAGCACTGCCTCGCAGCCTGTCACCTGGTCCCCATACCACCAGGCAGAAAACTCTCAGCACGTGTCCCCTGTTTCAACTTCTTTTTAGGTAAATGGTAGAAATGAAACAGTGAGAAATTTCCCTAAGTCATTTTGAGAAGAATAAACATCAAAACTCTGGCACATGCATTCACAGACATGGCAAGCTGATTCCACAAACGAGAGACACATTCACCGGCTTTGGTGCGGGAAGAGAAAGGCTGCACAGCAAACGGGCTGGAGCAGCATGTGAAGGGTCTTGTGCCAAAAGAATCACTCAGGTCCCTGGACAGCACTCGCCACTAATCACTTCTGGCAGGTCTGTTGACATCAAGTTCAAGGAATCTCGGCTCAAAATTCCAATTTATGAAACACACTTCCAGGCCACCAAAGGTGGCCATTCAGATTTACATTTAAGAAAAGTGGATGCTGTCCACTTCCCTGTGCAATTTTCATTTCTCATCCATTACAGGCAAGCAGCCCACATGAACTGAGGGGACAGGAGACCGCTTGCGTGGAAAGGGTAAGCGACTAAAAATACATCCTTCCTTCCAGGGCAAGAGGAGGTGGGAGAAAACAATAAATACAAGTTTCTAAAGAGTAGGGAATAGCTGACAGGGGTCTCCTGAAAGGGGTATTTTACCAAGATTAATGGGATAAATGCAGCTAATTACAGCAAAACATCAGTTTCCTCACATGTTGGGCAAATGTAGGGGGAAAATTCCCCGGGAAAGTTTTGTGTTCAGGCTGCGTAAAAATGGGATGGTGGGAGGCAGAGAGGGTGGTTGTGAAATACACTGGGTTAGAAAAACTGTTGGCTCTTCATTTTAGTGCCGGTGATTAAACCGAACACATCTTTGTATGTGCTTACATTCAATTTTAGGACCGATGATTAAATTGAACAAATCTTTGTAAGATCTTTATATTCATTTTTAGAGCTGATGATTAAATTGCACAAATCTTTGTATATTCTCACATTCATTTTAGGAGTGATGATTACATTGAACAAATCTTTAGAAAATACCTACCGGTAAAAAATGAAACAATTCGTTATATTCCAAAAGGATACACACACACACACACACACACACACACACACACACACAATGATCATTTCAGAATTTAGGTTAGCAGAACTTCAGTGTTCCCCACATGAGAAGTTAAATTTTTATTGTATTTTGTGATTCTGTCTTTTTCTATGATGGTTTCTAAGTTTAAAAAACTTGTAGTAAATTTTTTAGCAATGATCTACAAATAAAAGACATTAAAATGGTAGAATCTTCTCTGCAAATTGTATGAGAGCTTCTTTTTTAGAAACAAACAGTTTTCATGAAGTTCCATTTACCTGGAAGACTCCACAAACCAGAAACTTCCAGAGTTCGTAATTTTTTCTCCAACTCTGCTACTCGATTCCCTAGGATTCTGGAAAGGGGGAGAAAATGACAACAGATCAATGAATAATCTGTCAACCCTTAGGGTTGAGAGATGGCTTCCAGGGAAACCCAATAGTACCTGAATATAGAGAAAATGGTTTAAAATGCAAAATCAGTGCTAAAGATGGAACACATATGTGCATGTATATGTGTAACATATACTCTACTGAGTCACATAGGAAAATAGAAACTGGGATGAATGACTATATAAGTGTGCATATATGTACCTATCTATATCTAAATCCATATCTATGTGTATATCTATATTTATCTTTGTATATCATTCAAGCAAGTCCTCTTCTAACACATAGTTGCCCTGGGAAGTTAAACAATTATTCTATCATTGCCCAAAAACCATCTCATGGAATTTCCTATTTGAGAATTGCTCATGGTTACAGATAACAGTCTGGATTACCTTTAGGAGTACTGTATCTTGATTCTTCAAGGGTGGATTGAAGTTTCTGGACATAACTGAGTTTAACAAGTTAGATGGGTGAACACGCTTGGTAATGTCTTTTAAGTGACAGAAATGGTAAGATCTGCCTTTTTAGACCCACCCATGTCCCAGGCCTGCCCATAGGCTGGATGGATGCTCAGCACAAGGCCTAGTCCAGGATATATGCTCAAGTACATTTGATTAAATAAGTGCTTTTCTTTTTCCTAATTTGTAATTATCAGTGGAGAGAATTAAAGTAAGTATTTCAAAGGAGTTTTTAGGAATTTCAGAATCAGTACAATACACTATGTTGCTTTTGAGGTGACCATTTTGACTCAGTGGGATGTATCAGATTCTAGGATATGGACTGGAGGCCAAACTGGGTCTATATGCACAGGTAGCTATAGATATGGACATACATTCCCCCTCTATGCACAATTAAATATACGCAGAAAATGATTTGATACTCATCGAAAACTTCAATCACTTTCTATTGGCCTGGAAATTGAAAAAGTAGTCTTTATTTTATTTGGGGGATTTTCTTGGCACTGCTGTGTTAAAATGATGTGGAAATCACCATAATAGCCAAGTTTCAGTTCCTTTCAACAGGATAAATCAGAATAGCAGAATTATTCTCCTACCTTTCTTTAGATTCCAGAGATAGCAGCACACACCCACATACATAGAGAGGCATGAATATGTATAGGTCTGCACATATATATGGCTTTGGATTCGTCCTTATTTTACCTGAAATGACTTGTAGCATCTTAATTAATATTCCCTTTCAGTTTGTAGAACACTCTGATGTTACTGTATGTAGTTTCCTCAGCTGAGTACTTACAGCTTTTCTTCTTTTCTTTAGTCTTAAAATTCTGCATAATCTTTATCAATTACTTCCCTCGTCATCCCATTTGTTGGACCTGTTTGCTGCCAGGTCATTGACCTTTCCATAGACACTGATCCTCTAATCTTGCTCACAATATTTTGCTCAGACCTCCTGATCCTAGCTCCTTTTCCCCACTGACAGTCTAGAGACACAATCACAACTGTGCTCAATGCAAAGCCTGTTTCTTTTTTTTCTTTTTCTTTTTTCTTTTTTTTTTATCGGTACCAGGATCAAACTCATGACCACACGCTTGCAAGGCAGGTGCTTATGCCACTGAGCTAAATCCCCAGCCCCTCGAAGCCTGTTTCTTAAGGAAATCAGATCATCTGTTCACAGTAGTCTCTCAGAAACAAAAGACAATGCTCCACTCTGCTGGGGGTGCTGAGGGATGTCATTCGGGCTATGTGTTAGAATGCAGTGCAGACACAATCAGTTCTATTTTCTCTGGCATTCCTGGACAACACAGCCATTTTCCCAGAAATGGAACACCATGAATACACTGGTGCACCCAACAATCTACTTCCAGGGACTCTGTCCAATGGTCAGTAATAGGTGCTTTCTTATCAGCTTCCCAACATCTGAGGCAGGACTCGAGGCAGTAAAATAGGCCCAGAAGAAGTTGTGATAGTTGTAATAGTGACAATAACAAAATCAACAAAGCAACTGTACTGTTGTGAACAGAAACAGTCAACTAATCTTTCCTGTGTCCTCATATGAGGCCTAGGCCACACAGAACACCTGCCTGGCTGGCATTATCTCATCCGAGTTGACAAAGACCTTGCAAAGGACATTGTATTATGATGTTTCTTCACACACATGGACACTGAGGAATAGAGAGGTTAAGCAATTGGTTCGAAGACACACAGTTCATCTCAAAGCAGCCTCTCCCAACGTACTCTACTCACTGAAGCCCAGGGTCCAAGTCACAGGGTTTGAGACAACCACAGACTATGAGAAATGGGAACAGAGATGAATGCTCAAAGAGTTTAGCAGAGCCAGGGCAGTGGCTTGTGAGTAGCTTTTTGGGGATGGGGGATAGGAGGTGGGATATTTTTAAATAAATTTTTTATTTAGCTATGGATCTTTTTTTAGAGTAAGGAAGTTTTCAGTATGTATCTACCTAGCCATCTAGGAAACTTCACAGGATGAGAGGTGTTCAGATGGACATCCAGCATGGTTCCCTTCTTGCTATAACCCACCCTGTTTTTATTATTTCCAGACAGGGTCTCAGTGAGTTAGTAAGTTGACCAGGTGGGCATGAGCATGGAATCCCCCTGCCTCAGCCCTCCAGAGTGCTGAGAATACAGGCGTGAGCCATTACACCTGGCTCCAGCATGGTTTCTAATGAAAGTGATACCACTGAGGGTGGTGGGGTTGGGAACCTGCAGGGACAGAACCAGCTCAGGAATGGGTCACTGTAGTACCGCAAGAACCCAGGAGTGAGCACTCTTGAGGGGCCCAGTACTATGGGGGAGCAAGCAGCCGTGGCCATACATGACCTGGAGAAAGCACTGTCCATGCTCTGCCCCAGTCTGGTGACCTTCAAACTATATCGGCACCTTCTTCTTGCTACCCAAGAAAACTTCCAAGCCCATTTTCCATTGGCCAGGGAAGAGGAAGAGGAAACAATTTTAGGGGCAGCAGTAAATTATGTTAATATATTCACCTGAACCCACCACCCACTGCTGGGGACCAAAATCATGTTCAGGGAAACATCACTTTAGCTACTGACTCTCCTACCAATGTGCTGTACCAGCTCATTGGATGAATGGGCCCAGTTTCTTCTTTAACTATAACCACACAACTGCCAACTTCCACTTTGGCAAGAAGAACCTCAAACAAATTGCCTAATCATTGAATATCACTCAAAATATAAAGACCTATTATTATTCATCAGTCTTCAAGATGGCTCCCTCAGGACTTTTCCCTGATGGGGGAATTGTCAGGCAATGGGTCACCAGCAGGGGGAGCACCCACCCCCAAAAAGGAGCACTTTGATCCTCTCCACACAACCTGACTATTGCAGAGCTGTTTTATTATTTTGGTTACAAAGATCAATCACGAGGGAGAACAGTAAGCAGGCCAAATTCACAGTCTATTCTTAGCCTTTCATTTGTAGCATAATGTTTCCTTTATACACTCTCAAATAAAATATTTCCTGAAAATATGAAACTTAAGACCTCCTACATATTAAAAATGGCACATTAGGCAACCTTATGTACTGATATGTAACAATCCCAAGATCGATTTTTACGGATGAAATCAAGGTGCCGAAAAAGACAAAAAGAAAAAAAAATCTGTTCTGTGATAAATCCTAGCCACTATTTGTTTTTAAAATCTATGTAAATATGTGAATGCAATTGCTTATATGTGAATCCTTTGGATGTGAAGAAGGGTAACTTCTTCCAGCAAAGAGTTTGGGCAGCTGAGGGAAGATGTTTGGAGAGCCAGTTATTTAACCACAAAATGGCTGAAAAGTTATTTTAAAATATTAAACATACAGCAGGCAGGGGGGCAACTACCTGTAATTCCAGCACTCGGGAAGGCTAAGGAGCAGGGCTGCAAGTTGGAACTTGGCCTTGAAAGTTACAACTTAGGGGGGACATCTCAAAATAAATGAAAAAAAGGCTGGGGTTGATGTCGGTCTTCTGGACAGAGAGAAAGTGCTCGGGACCTAGGGAAGGCACGTGTCGGCAGTGGCTGTGGTGAGAGGCACGGCAGGACATCAGCCTGCCGGGGAGAGCAGGAGTCTCCTGCAGAGGAGAGTCCTCCTGGGGAGTACTCAGCCAGGCTTGGCAGTGCAGGCTGGAGAAGGCGCTCAGCACTGTGGCCAGCAGGGGTGCACAGCAGTGCAGGGTGTGTGGCGGGGAAGAGGGCTGGACCCTGAGGACGGGGTGGCGATGGTCTGTGAGGCAGAAGGCAGGGGACACACAGGAGGGGTTCCTGAAGGTCCGTGCTCAGGAAAGGTGTGTCAGAGACACACTCAGGATGCCACCCAGCCGGAACACCATGAGGATGTGGGCATTAAGGAAACAGGAACAGAGGGTTAGAGGATGGTCGATCATCCATCCATGAAACCAACATGTGTACTCAGGGGCCAGCGCTGTGCAATGCACAAGAGGAGTGGAGTGACCGTGACAGGCACAAGCATTCCCAGCCTGGGGCAGCTCAGACCTGAGTGGTGCAGGCTCTGTCCAACCCTCAAGAGATGTTCTTCAAAGCACACTTTAAATGGTGCATTCTAGCTGGACTAAGTCTCCATTCTCTTATGAACAGATCCATGGGCTGTCTCCATCTCTTCACTCTTATAAAGGAATCTAGAGTAAAAAGCCTTAGGTTTATACCTCTAGGGGGTCATCTGATTTTTTTTTTCTTCAGGATAAATTCCTAGAAGTAGGTCACTCAGAACAAAGGGCAAGTAATTAAATTCAGAAAGGTTGTTCTGAGCCTTAGCTTTGTGAAGTAGGAAGAGCTGGAAGGATACCAGGAGAAACTGTCAGTCAAACAGCTGGAAATGAGGACTTGGCCCTTGATGGAGTGGCAGAGACAAAGATATAAGAAGAGAGTCTGCAGAGAGTGAGCAGCAAAGGCAGGGACAGGGCGTGAGGTCTTGGAGCAGAGAGGGAAAAATGGAGCAAAAAATGGAAAAAGGAGTCCTGCAGGATAGGACTGGGGATGGGCAGAGAGAAAAGGAAATAAGACCACAGAGAAGTTGGAGGCTCAAAGGGAAATTTCAAGATGGCGCTCTGATGTGGAGGAATTATAGAGGAAAGAAATTCAAAGGTGGATTCTGGGGACCCTGGTGACTGACTCAGAGAACTGAGTGGAATTTGCAGGAAGAGGTCAGGAGGTAGCAAGCCAAAGTCTTGTATTCTCCTGCACAGGGGCACCCCTGGGCTTAGAGGCATCCACCTGAGTCTGAATTTCTCATGAAGCATCCCTCCCAGGTCACTTTGCCAGAGGCAACCTCCAGGCTACACTTTCGCAGGGGCCCCTGAAGAGTCCAGGTGGCCTTCTCTGGAGCAAGGCCAGGGGAACAGAATTCCTAGGGGGGCAGTAGGTGGAGGAAAGGCTTCAGGGCTCAGGGTGAAGCGGCACAAGCCAGAGGGGAGAAGCTGAAGAGGTTGAAAAAGGAGGTAGCAGAAGCCACCAAAGGTGATGGATGCTGAGGACAGGAGGAGCTGAGGCAGGAAGACGCAGGTTTTGGGGCAGTGGCAGGAGGATGGGCTCAGGCTGAGTGGTCCCTGTTGTTCTTGAGGTCACTTGAGGTCACCTGCTGAGAACAGATCAGCCCTGCCAAGGTGCTCTGTGGGGAAGAAGGACCGATCAGGCCCACCGTGTGCTGCAGTGGATCCCGGGCAAGGGCAGAGGTGTCCTCCTCCCTGCAGAGTCTGCCCTTGGGGCCGTGCGGAGGCTTCCTTGGTTAAGGTTTCACTGTGCAAGATGGTCACAGATTTGTGGAACAGATCACCCTTGTCGCCCTGGAGAGACGTGGCCTTCTTCCACCGCTCCTCCCTTTCTCCCAGCTACTTTCATCTCCCGCGCGGTCTGCCCAGCCCTCCACCGTTTTCCTTTTCTATTTTGTTTTCACGATACTGTCAATCATCTTCCAGTGGCCTGTCTCGCAGCACACAGTTCTCCTGTCACTCCCCTCGTGGTTCAAAGCCTAGCTCTCTCCGAGATCCACTCTGGTTCTGATGAGCATAGAGCTGGTGAGTGGGACTCACCTACTATAGAATCTGCAGAGTAAAACCATGAACTCTGCTCTTATAAATTTCAGAGTAGCGATGGCAGAGCATTAGACCATGATCCAGGTGCAGGGTGAGCAGGCAGCAGACCACCAAGCCTTCCTGTGATGCAAATGTGATACCCAAATTCCTGAGTCAATAGGAGCCGAAGGGTGGGGACTTCAGGGGGTGATTAGGAGGAATCAAATCCTTAGGGCGGGGCCCCATGGTGGCATTAGTGGAAGAGTGACTGAGTTAGCACATGCACTGTGTCTCACCACAAAATGTCCTTGGTCATGTGATGACAGAGCAAAAGGCCCTCTTAAGATACTGATGCCTCATCTTGGTTTCCCAGTCTCCTGAGCTGTAAGAAGTGAATTCCTTTTTTTAAAAAAAATAAATTACCTAGTCTCAGGTATTCAATTATAGGAGCAGAAAGTATACTAATGTGTGTAACACTCATCTTAATTTAGTATTTTTAGTCACCATGATCTTTTAGTTTTGTTCTGTTGTTTCTAACTGCTATGTTAACCTACATTAACTTGCTTGATTCTATGCAATATAGCCAATGTGTTTTAAAAACCCATTAAGCTGGGTGTGATGATACAAACCTGTAACCCTAGCACTCTGAGAGGCTGAGACCCAAAGATCACAAACTCAAGCCCAGCCTAGGGATGTAGTTTAATTTGATGATCCTGGGTTTAATCCCCAGCACCACCCCCCCCCCCACACACACACAGAGCATTCTGTTTTATTTATTGGCTCTTTCCACCACCTTATTTACTTATGGGTTTTTTGTTTGTTTGTTTATTTATTTGTTTTTGCTGACCTAGAAGACAGCCGTGAGCCTTCCTTACAAATCCAGCTGCTTACTGAAGTTAGTACCTGAGTGGTTTCTGCCAGTCAGAGCCCTTCAAGGTGTCAGGCTGAAATGGCACTGAGGCAGGTCTGCCCCTAAATGCAGACCTGGGAGAGAGAAAGGCCAAGTCACCCAAGAAATCACCATGGAATATGTATTACTCAATGTGTGCCCCCATATAAGTCTCCAAGAAGTGACCATCAGGATTATTCCTTTGCTTTACTCCAGCCTATAGTCAAGACCTTGGCTGATCTAAAGAAGCATGGCTCTAGTCTAATGTGTGTTCTTCTAGAACTGAGGGATATCACCTTCTTCCTGTGAGGCATGTGGCTCTACCTGGGTGCCATCCCCTGCTGGTAGTCTCTTTCCTTCCCCCTGCCCCAGAGTCCAGCCACCTACTTGTTGGTTTGCCTCTGGTGCTGAATGACCATGTTTTTCTCATGGATCGTCTCCAACAGGGCAGTTGCCAGAGATTTCAGGTCTGAAATGGACTGTGGCGTAGCAGGGAGACTGCACCCGTGATCCTCAGAGAGCAGATCCTGAACTAGATAGGGACATAAAATTGACAACTTGGCCATCAGTTCTTCTAGGAAATGGGGCTGCAAACCAATGTCATTTCTTCCTGGATAACAGGAGGTTCTCAGCTTCTAAATATTACTGTATTGTATCAAGAGTTTGCCTCAAGTGTCAGGAATAAAATAAATTCAGTATGAGAGTTAAAGAGAAAAGTCCCGAAGGAGTTTTATCATCTGCACTGTCTTTTTCACAGTACTGGGGATGAAACCCCAGCCTTGTGCATGTGAGGCAAATTCTCTATCACTGAGCTATACCCCTAGCCATTCCATGATTTTTTGAAACAAAAATAATATTTGCATTTGCCCAATGTGTTAAACATTTTCATGCCAACTAACTCATTGAGACTTAAAACTGAAAGAGAACAAAATAAAACCCAACACCTGAGAAATAGTGTTTGTCTCTATTTCATAGACAGGAAAGCAAGGAGCAAAAAGACTAAAAACATTGGCTAAAGGCCACAATGTCATCTAAATGACAGTGACTCCTCACCCTGAGATCCTTGCTTTGTATGAGTTTCCTACAGTGTGATACATTAGCAAGCAGCAAGATAATGCAGGAGACTTTGCATTTAATGCAAAATACTTTTTTGAGTTTCAGTAGCTTCCTCCTTATTTGAAGGTACTGTGCAAAAGAAAATAAATGGAGTAATGAAATAGTGACTTCACAATTGCTACTGTGTGGGACAAGGCCAAGTACGATGGGTCACTGTAAAACTGATTTAAACAAAAATATCACATAAATAATAGCCTAAGTGGCACAAAGATATGACAAGGACATACAAAGCAGCCTGCGAATACCTGGATATTGGGGAAGAGCTCATTACACACTGACTCACTGTTACTGGGAACGTATTACTCCATAGACCGCCAACTCACATTCATGGCCAAGTTCAAATGAAGCCAAACAACAACATCCCGAGTTCAGTGTAACTACAGGGTTTGGACCAGGGTAAGAGGCGCAGCATGCATGCCTTGCCCTGGATCAGTCTCTGTTGACCAATCTCCAGTCATCTACGGACAACAGTGATACGAAATTCCCCTGATTTCTGCCTAGTTGCAAAAAGTATCTAAAAACTAATTTCTGATTTATCTCATGCCACCTCTGCAGACATAAAAGAATGGTCCAGGTGTGGTGGGACCAGTGTGGCACAAACTGGGGCCATCATCCCATTTATTCCAAAGAGGACATTTACATTAACATAGGTGAAATTTAATTAGCCTCTTGGGCAATAAAACACCATTAATAATAATATAAGAATATAGTCTGCTGCAATCTGTACGACTTTCATTTGTGACACGTTGCTAAAACTCCACTCCCTTACATCTATTGGCTGGGCTCAAAATGGCTTCAATGGCTCTCCTGGCAGCCACCCACTTCTACAGTGTGTCCAAGCCATACGCAGAACCTCTGCTTTCATCTCTGCCACCCTGGGCTGTTTCAGATACTCATAGTCAGAAAAGTCTCCTATGAGGCAGTCTGATTTGAGTTCATACCAACATCCTACCATATTACAAAAGTGACCCACATGTTTTAGGAAAGATAGATAAGCTGAAATATAACTCGAATGTACAGTAACTACCAGTACCTCTCCCAGACACAGTAAAGCAACGGTATAAATCTCCCCGTATAATTCTCTGCATACCATTTCCTAAGTGACCACATATAGCTAAAAAAGAAAAGGCAATTTCTTTCTTTCCTTCCTTTTCTTCTTTCTTTCTTTTCCTTTTTCTTTCTTTTTTTTTTTTTTTTTTTTTGTTCCAGAAATTGAACTTAGGACCTTGCACTTACCAGGCAGGCATTGTGCCTCTGAGCTATATCCCCAGCTGCAATTTCAAAAAAATGGAGAAAAGCCCTGCTTTTTTTCACTTAACAATGCTCAGCATCATTCATATCTTATAAAACATAAAATTTAATAGCTGCTTTAATAGTCCATACAAAGATACATAATAACGTCTTCAACTACTGCTGAATATTTACATTACTTCCAGTTTTTACTCGCATTAATGTATGAAGAACTTCCTGTAGCAAAATGTCTGCATGTGTTATAATTATTTCTTGCTCTTTCAATGGGGGCCAGTTAAGGCTTTTTGTAATAGGTTGCCATAGATTGATAGATTTGGATTCCCAGTTCCGATAGATCACTGATGACATGCTTTGCACAGCAGGCTTTTCAGGAGGGTCAGGCTGGGTGCCTAATTCTGCTCTCATATCTGGCTGAGCCTATGGCATCCAGGGCTAAACAGAGTTGGGCCAGTTTATATTGTTAGAGAGGACTCTAGTTTTCTTTTAAAAATACTTCTAGGCTGCTCTTTTCTAGTGGAGTGGAAACAGAAGTTGCTAGGAGCAGAGCCTTGCTTATTAGGTACTGGGGACTCAGCAGTTTTTATCCAAGCCTCTCAGCTCAGATGGAGACAGTCACATGGTAGTTGCTGGCTGCACTGTCAACAACTGGAAAATGGGCCAGCAGAGCATGTGCAAGCTGAAGCCTGTGTTTAGAGCTGAATTCCGAATATTAAGCATCAGAACACAAGCTCTCTGTTATTTATTCCCCTGGCCTGTTCCTGGAAGATCATTATTTTTCACTGGAATCGACAAGAAGGAGGAACAAAATTGCAATCAATAAAAGCTTGTTTGAAAAAGGCACATGTTCCACGGTAAAATGACGCCAGCAGCTACGGGGCTTTTCTCTTCTGATGGCAGAGGCCAGGAGAAAGAGAAATTCAAGGAGGTTGAAGTACATCTCAGAGATGCTCAGTCAGTAGCTGAGGTAGGGGGATATATTGGTATAGGATTGAGTTGTTGAGAAAATCTGTAACACACTGATTCTCAAACCTGGACCACTGAGCCTGCAGCAGCATTAGCTGGGAATTTTTTGGACATATTGTCAAGTGCCCACCCCAGATCTACTGAATCAGGAGCTCTGGGACAGGCCTGGTAATCTGAGCTATAACAAGACTTCCAGGTGATTCCCATGCAGTAGAAGTTTGGCAACCACTTCCTCTAGAATTGTCTGGCTTTTGGATCTGCAAACCCAGCAGCTCAGATATGATGTAGAGCACACTGGAAGCATTTTGTGTTTATAAGTGGTCTCATCCAAACTATAAGCACCTACCTTGCTTTGCAGATAGGACTCCAGTCAGAGCACTGCTGCTGGATTTGCCCTGGCCCTTCGAGTTTTTCCGTCTTTCAAGAGCGTTCTACAGCAGCATTGGGAGAAAATAAAAACATTTTTTAGGAAAATCAACGATGCAAAAGCACCTCACTGGAGGAGATGCATTCACCCACTGGCACCAAGAACCCCCTACAAAATCCATATGCTCCCTGACACACGGAATCCTTAGTCTTTGCCAAAGTTAGGGATTTTACAGATCCAGGAAGTTTTGTAAAAAGCCACTGCATAGCAAAATGATAGTAATTACAGCCCCTTGTATTCAAAGGGTGCTCAATCCATGTTCATTAAATTAAATGATATCTGAAGTCAGGATGCAGTGTAATGTGTAAAATCTAGTTATGGAAATCCCTTTGGAAAAGATACAAAATGGAAAATAGATTTATTTTCATGTCCCAATAGTGGCATCTAAAGGTTTGGTCCCTGGATTGAAAAAGAAAGCCAGCTGGGTGTGGTAGCTCACACCTGTAATCCCAGCACTCCGGAGGCTGAGGCAGGAGGATCGTTGTGAGTTCAAGACCAGCCTGGGCTACAAAGTGAGCTCAAGGCCAGACTGAACTGTAGAGTGATACCCTATCTCAAAAAGACAAAAAAAAGAAAAAAGAAAGAAAGAAAGAAAGAAAGAAAGAAAGAAAGAAAAGAAAAGGCAAGCCATGATTGATTAGTGATGTCTGCCACAGATACGAGATTAAGGCAGTGTACATGTGTGCTGCTTATGTGTCATTCCTACAGCAAACTCATGCATTAAGATTGACATGTAGTATGTATCAGTGCTTGGCACACAGAGCAAAATAAATGTTAAATGAAGGCATCTATATTTTTTAAAATTACATATTAAAAGATGAATGTTTATTAGGCTGCGTGTGCATCTATAGATTGGTGTAGAATAATGTGTGCCCCTATGGAATGGACAAGCATGGAAATTTCTGAGAACAAAAGCTCATGCCAACAACCATGACAATGAGCGGGCTCTCCCATGCATCTCCATGGCTGTGAAACTTCACCCACAGGAAGAGGAATCAATCTATTTTCAAAGCAGAGAAACCCAGGAGATTTTTCTAATTATAACACTTACAACTAACATCTGCAGAAATAGATATTATCAAACTAATGGTGCTGGAATTAGACTAAATAACAGTGGGGAGAATTCAAACGCCCTGTCCTTTCAGTGTGACGTGAACATTATCATTCAGAGTGTGATTTCCCAATCTTTGTTTCTCCCTCCCTCAGAAACCGTTTCCTTATGGATGATTAAGAGATAAACGGCATCTGATGACTGCACATTTTACAGAGAAAATAGAGAGAAACCCTAATTTCATATGGGCTGGGGCTGTCAAGCAGAAATGTCCAGATTCTGGAGGTCCCCGGATACCTGGCTGACAACAGCTACGAAAGGGCTCTGCAGAAGCTGCTCTGAAGCTGTTTGCTCTTCAGGGTTAATGTTTACTGGTTACCCCAGTTAAAACTCTTAAGGGGCTTTCTCCGGGAGGACAGGCAAGCACTGAAATATCTTGGCACATAAAAGAGAATTAAGATAGGATGACATTTAGATGTACAATGGTGAATCACCAGCATTATCATCATGATTTTGCTACCTTGTATTTGGCGATGTTCGATTTCAAGAGGTTGACCTCTTCATGGAGTTGTTTTAATCTCTCTTGAAGGTACCTGGAAAAAAATATAACCCACCAGGATGTGTTGGGGAGCAAAAATTAAAATAAAATACACTAAAGTATGAGAGGAAAAAAATAAAAACAACTTGCAAGAAGAGCTATCTTTTGCACATAATGCCTTCCTTCTTTCTCATTCCAGAAAGGAGAAAAATGTACATCTTTGTGACCCTTTCTTAAATGGATGTGATTAAGGTCAAACATGCCCAACTCACTGACACCCTGCTTTAAAACAGCCCTCACAGAGATCCCCTAAGGGACCTCAACACAGTTTTCACATAATTCTCATTAAGATGATTCCACCGGGAAGCAAGGCAAGAAGAGGCGATGCCAGGCATAACATTCAGTGAGACACAGACACGCACTGAAATTTGCCTCGGGGAGAAGAAGGAGCTAAGGGAATTTCTCCATTTATTTTCTTATTCTTTACCCTCTCCTTGATAGCAATAACAAGTAGCTCTTGCTGGCTCCTCACACTGCCGGCCCAGGCAGGGAGGGTGGCGGGGGTTAAGAGGGCTCCATGCATGGGCATGCGTGCCTCTCCACTTAGTTTAGGACTAGTATGTGACACTGGTAGTACTGGAGGCCACGACTTTCTTCTCACTTGTAAAGCAATTTTTTCAGATGCAAACAGGGCTGCAAAGGACTCCCAGCCTGCCCCGCCCTGAAGGCCTGCACGTCACCAAGCACGAAGGCCACCTGCCTGTTCTCCATACACAGAGCGTCCACGTCAATGATGCGGTTCTCGTGGCCACCCAGGATGTGGTTGAGCTCCTGGTTCAGCCGGTCCACTTTGTCCTGGTAGGAGGCCCGCTCTTCCTTGACATCCTGAAGCTCATCCACAGAGGCCTGCAGATCGTGCTCCAAAGACTCGATCTGCAACCCCAGACGCGTCCTCACTCAATGCAGTCCCCAGATGTGGGCATTTTGTGATCAAAGATGGAGCCACTTGCCCAGCTGAGTGATTTTTAGAGAGCTTCTTAATATCTCTTACATGCTATGAAACCACAAGCACTGCATCCTAGATAAAAGCTAAAAGCGGGGGGCTGCCTTCCTGCCAGGAATCACTACATGGGGGGGGGTGGCCAAGGCTCAGCAGCTTAGGAGAGAAAGTCGAGCCTGACCCCTGCAGCATGCCCTGAAGCCACAGCTTGCAGAGGGTCAGGTCAGCCCCTGGGAACCACTGCTGGCACCTTACAAATCCAGCCCACTCTGGAGCCAAGAATCTTGTTCCACCCTTCAAAACCAATTAGCAAAAGGAAGGAAAGATCGGCAGGCTCTTTTAGCTGCTCCCTAACTAGGGCTCTGCACCTGCTGAGATTTTACTGAAGAAGCATCACTCAGCATTTTGGTGGAAACCTACAAATTAGGGCCAGGTTGTCAGGTTTGGTTCCTCCCAGCCTGTCCTGCCTAGGGACAAAGTTTTTGGCTGCGTTCACAACAACATCAGGCAGGCACCCAAGAGTCAGTTCAGAACCCAGGACAGTACCAGAAGTACAGCAGTCAGCAGTGTACTCTGTCCACATCCCGCATTCAGGAAGACACAGGGCACATGTCTGCTCTTGGCTTGTGCCCAGCTGTGCAAACCCAACCCCCACTCTTGATTGACACTAGTGACAACCTGCTCCTTCGCTCGCTCCAGCTGCTGAACCAAGTCTTCCCTCTCGTGGGCTGCAAAATGCCGCACACCGATTTCTTCATCTCCGAGTCTCTGCTTGGCAATTGTCATCCTTAAGAGCTTCATTTTTCAAAGGTAGCAAACAGAAACAGAGAGAGAGAGAGAGAGAGAATATTTGAATGAGTAAATCCAAATAAAAACTCAAAGACACTAGAGAGAAACTTATGATAGAAAAGATTCTTTCAAGAAATACTAGGGATCCCAGAGCAGTGGTGCATATGTAATCCCAGCACTCCGGGAGGCTGAGGCAGGAGGAGTGTGAGTCTGAGCAGAGCCTGGGCAACTTAACAATTTAGTGACACCCCACTGCAAAATAAAAAATGGGCTGGGTGTGCAGGGCAGTGCGATCAATTGTACTGAAAAGAGAGAGAAAGAGGAAAAAGAAGTGGGGAGAGAATAAAGAAAGGGAGAAGGAAAGAAGGAAGGAAGGGAGGAAGGGAGGGAGGGAAGGGAAAAAGAAAGGAAAAGTGCAAGACACGCTGTTTGCCAATACTATGAATTCCCTCCAGAAATTAAAATCTCTACTGTAGTTTGCAGCGTCCCACACAAACTCAGCTGTACAGACACCGTTTAAGGCCGACAGGAAGGTGAGTGCAGCGTGGAGCAAAGCCAGTGAGGAAACAATTCTGGGTCTCATTTATATTTCACCAAGATTTAAAACTGAGACCCAGTGCCGGCAGCATTGCTGAGACGCCCCCACCCTGACACTCGTAGCCATGGGGCCATGCAATCCAGAGCCTTAAAAATGCCCCCCTTTATGACCTAGTAACTGCTCTGACCATCAGGGCGAAGAATAACCCCAGATACAGACTAGCCTTCAGAAGAGAAAGAGACGGTTTTTTAAATGTAAAGAGCACCAGCATTAGGGACCAAGCCTGGTGACCGCGGAGGGCTTAGTGACATGTTGCCCAACCAGTCAAGGGGCAGACACGCAGCTGTCTGAAGTCAGGGCCATGTGAATGGTGGGTTACAGGGCCACACTGGCGATGCCACCGAAGTGGGAAAGAAGAACACTAAGGCTGCTATGCGGTATGATCAAACCTGTGCTTAGAGCTCCTGCATAAAAGAATAAATGACCAAATCCACAAAAATATTAAAATAGTATGATACATGGTATTTTATAATTATACAACGTTATGTTTAGGTGATAATGAGATTGTAGGTGCCGTTATGTCCTTTTCTAACTTTTTAAAACAGGTATGCGTCAGTTTCACGGTTTGCCTTCATTTGTTTGTTTGAAGATCCCGAAGCAAATAATTCCAGTGTTCAAATGTTATTTTCCAAAGGATCCTTGCAAAACCAACTGCTTTTCTGGGCTGCAGCCCTACTTCCCAGAAAGGCACAAACAGTGGGAGCCAGGCACAGGGGCCCAGGAAGACCCGAGGGTCTCAGAACCCCCAGTCCCGCCCCACCCCATGCCAAACTAGCAATGTGGCTTCCAAAGCCACAGCAGGGCTTCCTGGACTTCTCCTAAGAGGTTTCCAGGGGAATCCACATCTCCCTGTGGGGCACACAAGCATGGGCTGTTCACACATGAACTAGGTCCCAGGGTCAGTTTTTCACTGCCACACATCCGTGACCCCAAGGATGCGGGGGGCATCCTTTTCCTCTCTCCTGCCCGCATCTTGCGAGACTGGTTAGTGCTACAGACAGCAGCTTAACATTTCCAAGCCTCTGAAGGATTTAGGGACAGGTGAGGCACAGGAAGTTAATTTAATCCATGGTAGAATATTAACTAAAGAGAAATAATAAATAACAGCAGTGAAGTCGGAAAGAAATGATGACGAACGAAAAGTAAAAGCGTTTTCCAATGACACTGAGTTTAGAATCTTTCCTAAAAACGACTTGATTGAATGCAATAAATCCGCAGTGGGCGCCGCCTGCAGCCGCAGCCCCAAACCCCAGGCATGCAAGGGGCAGGCGCCCCCCCCCCGCCCCGCCCCCTGGGCTCAGTTCTGCGTGCAGACAGCTGGCTGTGTGCGATGCAGCCTGACCACAGCCCACGCTCACTGGCCCCAGGGTCAGTATTTGGGAATGTGCCTACCCAGTCAAACTGATCTTTAACCCTCCAGATCGTGGTCACTATTGGACACGCGCAGTGTGGTCAAAGAGCGAGCGCCCGACACGCCTGTTCCCAGCCGAGGCCGCCCGAGGCCGCCCTCCAGCTTCTCGGTTCAGCCTTCACGCTGTGAGCGCAGGTCCTTTTCATGGTCTACTTAGCGCCATGTTTGCACATTTTTTGTATCTTTTTGTGTGTGTGACCTTGCTGCCCACCCCCACCCCACCCCACTCTTTACAGAACTGTCCATCTCCCTGGGGCACAGTGTGCTAAGTACAGGTAAACATCAGGCCATCACCCGGGACCCTCAAATACCCATTGTTTCTTTGCAGAGACAATCCTCGAAATCCCCTCTTCTGGCTGTGCCGAAATACACAGTGTCCTGGTCATTGCTGACTAGAGTCACTCTACTGTGCCACCGAAGATGGGAACCTATGCCTCCTCCTCTAACTGTGACTGTGGTCTTGTTGGTCCTCTCCCTGCCCTGCCCTTCCCTCCCCCTCCCTAGTTTCTGGTAACCACCCTTCTACCCCCACTCCTAGGGGAGCTACGTCTTTAGATTCCAAGAGTGACTGAGGCACTTGTCTTTCTGTGCTTAGCTCGTTTCACTTCATGTCGTGTCCACCACGCTCACCTATGTTGTCACAAAGGACAGGAAATCGCCCTTTTTGAAGGCTGAGTCATATTCCACTGTGTATGTTATCCATCCAAGCCCCGAGGGACCCGTAGGTTGATGCCATATCTTGGCTACTGTGAGAAGCCCTGCCATGAAGTCAAAGTGAGCACGGGTGTTTCATACACTGACTTCATTTCCTTTGGATGTCTACACTGCTGAATCACACGGTGTTTGTGTTTTTTTGGAGGACCCTGCACGCCACTTTCCACGGTGGCTACGCTCATTGTGCATCTCTCCCCAGTTCTTAAAGGGTCCTTTGAGAGGGGCCTTTGACGTGTGGCCCTGTGTGCCACACCTGTGTGGAATAAGCTTCCTTCAGGCATGAGCCCCGTGTGAATGAATGCATATTAAACAAAGCTTTAAACAGAAGCACACAAGGTATGGTTGATCGCCTCACAGGAACCTCCACAAGCGCCCCCAGGAATGACAGCTCAGGATCTGTGAATTCAGAGTCCACAGTGACTGCGCGGAACTCATTCACAGCAAAACTGGTCTGTGCATATGCAAGCTGAAACATGCAGGCATCTTCCACATCACACAATTCTTGGCCCAGGAAGTGGACACCCAGCAGGACCAACCCAGAGCCAAATGAGACCAGATCCTCCAACTGGAGGGCCCCCAGGAGAAAGCTCCACCAACTGCACAGGGCAGTCTGGGGACCTGGGATCAATCTTTGAAAAGAAAGCATTTCCCTGAGCTGTGAAAAGCCAAACAGACAGCCTGAACTTTAAATAATAAACACCACGGTGGCTTTGCATTCGCAGTACGCTTCACTGAACATTTAATTTAGAATTGCGCAATTATGTTTGCTTAATGCCAATTAATTATTAAACATGTTTATTGAGGTCTGACAGCCATATAAGAGAGTCATCTTTTATATACTGGATGCCTGTTAAGCTTCAATAAATATGTTAACAATCATTTGGTGTTTAATGTGCATACAATATCGGCTGTTGAATCGCAGGGCTGTGCTGGTTGAAACATGTTTAAAGTAAAACCAAAGTTGGTGCTGGTTGGATCATTCGATGGGTCTGAGCCTCAAGTACAGTTGGCTGCAGGGCCCTGAGGAGATCACTCTCGTAGGTCACAACACCACAGATTCGGGGAACCTCCTGCTTGTTCCCAGGGGACAGTCACAGGCTGTTGCTTTATGTGCCCAGGGGCTCCTGTCCTAGCAAGCTGTGCAACTTGGAGAACTTGTCCAGATGTCTCTGAGCATCAGCATCCTTCCTGGTAAAAGCGCAGCAGCAAAAGCGGAGCCTCAGAGGAGGACTGCAGTGTGCAGGCCGGGAGGGAGAGAAAGGTGCGCTCCAGGGGCATTTAACGGAAGGGGAGGTCAGATACCTGTGTGCTAGGACAGAAAGAGGAAGGAGACCAAAAAGAAGGAAAGAGAAGAGAAATAATTCCCAAATGTGATTGCTGCTGCCTATTCCTTTGCTCAACGCCCCAGCCTGGAGTGAGACAGGAGAGGGACCCCACTTATTTATCATATTTACAGAGATGACACTGATGAATATGTTCAGCAAAATCAGGCCATTCCCTACATCATTGCGTAGTTCAGGCACCGACATCCAACCATGTGCCCTGGACACTTCAGACAACTTAAGGGACGGCAAGGTAATTGGGGCCAAATACAAACCTGCGCCTGCCGTGGGCCGACCCCAGCCCCTGTCCCTGGCAGAGAAGATGGCTCCTCCAGGACTGGTGCCGGCCTGAGCACACAGGGGCCTTCCTAAATGTAAGCTGCTCCTAGGAGTGGCGCTGCCACCGCAAGCTCTGTCCCAGGCCGAGCTCTGGGCCAATCTTATCTGCAGAGAGCAGGCAGTGATGTTGATTTCTCGCCTTGGAAGGGGCTGCTCAAGGCTCTTAATTCCCTGCCAGGGGTTGTCAGAATCCCACAGCCAGCTCCATGCCAAGCCGTAGAGGGGATCCATGCCCTACCCGGCCACCACACTGCCACCAATAGCCACATCCATTTGCTGCTTTGGGTGGAAATGAATGTTCATGATGAACGGTAGGTGGGCCACAGCAGTCTGTGCCACTGAGAAGGGGGTCAGGCTGCAGCTGGGATGTGACAAGACACACCTCAGAATGACGACGCAGGAAAACGGCCCTGCCCTTCCCCAGCCACCAAGGACCTGCCCAGACTCCACCCTCGGTCCTCTCTGGCCTCTGAGGGAAGCGGGATTGCCTCTTGCTTTGATCTCTTTAGAGTTTCATCTCATACCCCTGAGCATCTAGAACATCTAGTTTTCATTCACCTGAATCCATTTTACCCAACAGACAGTGAAAGTCAGGTATGGAAGCAGCTACTCTCCAGGGATTACAAGATTCAAGCTATCCGCCATGGCAAAGCAACAGACAACTTGATTTTTAAAAAATAAGGTAAAATTCGTCTGATAGACTGACCAGCCATGTATGGCTATCCAGGCTGTGCACTGCACAACTCCGACTTCAGAGATTTCTATTCCCACCCTGTGAAGACACTAGGGAATGGCTGCTGTTCACAACTCTCTCTCTCTTTCTTTTTCTCTTTTTTGGTTTTCTGAGACGGGGTCTCACTATGTAGTTCAAGCTGGCCTCGAACTCATAGCCATTTTCCTACCTCCCAAGTACACTACAGAGCATTAAAAGAGCAATCCTCAGGCAGAGCTGGTACCATCACAATTCTGACACAGAGGCTCCCTGTGTGCTGGAGCTATTAGCAGGATCAGATGAAAGAGTCACTAACAGGAAGTAGATGCTCCCACTTCCTGGCCCCCAGGTCTTGTGTTTTGCTGCACATTTGCACAACTGGGGAGAGGTCAGCACAAAAAGGAATTTATTAGGCGTCCATCTGGCGGAGGGTCGAGCCGGACAACTTAATAAACAAAGCTGCCTGCCTGTCCTTTACTCCGCTGGCTTTCTCTTTCCTCTCCAACCTATCGAAAACACACTCATAAAATTAGACAGCTCAAACTAGAAAGGTTGCAGGCAGCTGCTTGGGTGTAGAACAGTGTCCATGTCCCTGCACCACCGAGGCACTTGGTTCTACACAGAAGAGTGCGTCACTTAAAACAATCAGTCGGCCCCGACTGCCACTTCCCGGACTCCAGACAACACAGCGGCCACACTCCTCAGCATGCTGTCCGGGTCTTCTGTTACCAAGCAAGCAGCGAGCCAGGGCACATGCAAGACAGAACTGCCCCCCCACCACCACCGGCTTTCCCTACTGGAGATAAATGCCATAGCCCTTACTAGGGCTGCAGAGGTGGCATTGCTTGCCTCCCACCACACTGGCCTCCCTCCAACTCACGCCTGCCTTGGGCCCTTTGTACTTCCTCTGTCCCTGGAGAGGCCAGCCCACACATTGCTTTTATCTTATTCAGGTCTCAGATCAAATGTCCACTCTGGTGGGCCATCTTCTCTGGCTACTGTAGCTGAAGGCACCCTCCTGGAGTCACTGCCCACGCACACCGCCCTGCTTGCCCATCTCCACCGAACTTTCCAGGAACCATCTTACCCACTGCTTGTGGCCTCCCTGCCTGGTATCTTAGGGAGCCCTCAACACTCAGCAGATCGAGGAGGCTCTCACTCAGGGCTCCCCACAGCTCCAGGAGCCAGTGCGGTCCTTTGGGACTGAGGGGCCAGGGCTCCTCCCTAGGGCCCATGCGCTCTCTGTTCAGCAGCCAAGGGCCCCAGCACCCAAAGCATGGGTCTCCACACTTCAGCACCCAAACACTTTCACCCACTCAACTCTACCAAGCACCCAACAGGTGGCTACGGTTGCCTTTTTCAGGCAAGAGTCTTAGACACAGAGATGCATGCCTCTGATCCCAGCCCTCTGGGAGGCTGAGGCAGAGTGATTGCTAGCTCAAGCCCAGCCTGGGCAATTTAAGAGCTTAGTCCCATCTCAAAATCAAAAATGCAAAGGGGGAGGATGTGTGCTGGGGATGTAGCTCAGTGAGATGGCCCTGGGTTTGATCTCCTATGTTGGAAAAAACAAAAACCAAAACAAAACAAAAAAAGCCCCCAAAAGATCATCTGCTTGAGTTGCAAATGTTAGAAACGATCCTGGTCAGGTTCAGCCTGGTCATGGAGGGCCCAGGAGTCAGGGCTGGGCCGCCTTTTCCCGGGAGCAGAGCAAATTGCTCGCATCCCTGTAGCAAGCTGTTTGTAAACCTCGATTCAGTCCTCACTTTGGTGCACCGCCCCCTGCCGGGCACTCCCAGCCAGCACTCACTCCAGCCTCAGCGCCACCCCCACCCCTCATCCCAGATACCTGATAGCTGCCACCCAGCCCCCCAACCCTGCATCTCGGTGCCCAGTGCGCATGACCAGAACCCACCCCCCACCCTCTCAGCGCTCACTAAAACAGCAACCCTGCTGCGTGCTGCTA
>PVLA01007283.1:0-16977 GCA_004027455.1 Hydrochoerus hydrochaeris | reverse complement strand
AAGCAGAGGAAGTCCAATCATACTCGCAATAACCTCTAAGATGTCCAACTGTGAAAGCTGTGTCGGTCTCTGAGACGGGACTAGAAGCTCAGTGTCTGGCTCTGTCAGAGTGGGGTGGGCCCAGGGTATACAGCTGATCCTCAATAACAACAGGTACCTACCAAACTGAAGGGAACTTCAGTTGCCGACTGCTAAGAAGTGTGATTTCCATGCGTGGTCTATGGGATGAGCAAGGGGAACCTGCTGTCTGGATCACATGGCACCCCAGGGTAGGGGCTCACATCACCCAGGCCAGCTCCAAACAGTTCCAGGACTGAACAGGGCTCGTGGATTTGCCAGTGAAACACCAGGGAGTCTGGTGACTTAGGAGCCAGCTGAGCTTTGCTGAGGTTTGCAGTGAAGATCCCAGTTAGAGCAGAGATAGATGGGGCTGGTGTGGGATGAGCCTCCCGTCACTCACTGCAGTTTAGGACTGTAGCAAACACCCACAGCTGAGGGCTGGCACACACGCTCTCTCTCTAAACAAAGTATACCTTAATTAGTCACCTGCATGCTCATTGGCCTGTCTTTATTGGCTGGTGGCTTTGACTTAATTGGTTTGCTTGCTGAATCCATCCAGAAGTCCCCTGTCAATAGAGGTATGTTCACAGAAGGGCTCTACCCTTTTACAGTGCCAGCAGATAAAACAGTCACTTAAAGACTGTCAGCTGGTGTGACATAAAGCTCATTATGAAGGGCAAAGCCCTGGGTTCATGCAGTCTTGCAACAGATAAATTTAAATTTGCCAGTGAGGCTTGGGAAGGGGGAATGCATGATACCAGAGGGGACAGTTATCTGTTCCAGCTTCCTTGCTTTGAGTGTGTCATGCTGTGGTGTGAGTCTTGCACAAATGCATCTTGATCTTTCCTATGAAGAAAAAATCAAACAGACAAGAGAACCCACTGCAGCTGTCCCCGTGGGGATGTGAGCAGTGGCCCCTGACACCCTGATGGGTGCTCACCCCACATGGTGCTCAAGGAGGCTCAAGAGAGCTCTGCACCAAAGCGGTAATGTTGACGTTGCCCAGATTCGGGGTGCTGAGGAGGCAGGCTGAGTTTTGGATGCTGGACGTCAGGCTTCTCACCTGGATCATTGTTTCTGCTGCGTAACACATGCCAAGTCTGTTGGCAACAGCTGACCCACAAGAAGGACGTCCCTAAGACCCCTGGTGAAATTCACATAGGAGAGGACAGAGGCCCATTTGTGCTGCAGATAACAGCAACACGGCGCTCTCCTGAGTGCTTCCCAGGGGCAGGCACCGTGCTGCGGATCTCACAGATTATACTGAGAGCACACACGGCCCAGCGTCCAGCCTCGCTGTCCTGCTTCCCGTCTTCCCAGCACTAACCACTGTCTGATGATTTTATGAATCTTATGTTCTGTCTCCAACCAGAGGAAAAGCTCTGGGAGAGTGAGCGCTTTCTGCCTTAACATTTCCTCAGCTGCCAGTGGGTTAATCAGCACTTGGCAATGTGTGAATAAATGAGAAAACCCAAGGCCGGGGAAACTGAGGCCTGGAGCCAAATGACCTACCCACAGCCACACAGTACCCGGCAGAGAAGGGCTCTAACGCCTTCCGAGCTGCTCCCCCACTTCCCAGCGGCAGCCTGGAGCTGGCTCTTCCGGGATCGAGAACTTCCCCAAGTTTGTGGCTTCACTTCCCTTGCTGGCCTGCGTTGTGGCTTCTGTACTCACACTGTGGAAACTGTGGCAGGAAGCCAGGACCAGGCCTCCTCCTTCGGAGAGCTGTTAGCTTGCTTCTGGGCCTTTGTGATTCACATGTCCTCTCCTAGTTTCTTTCTAATTTACTTTTTACTGGTACATTTTAGATATACATAATGATAACATTCATCACGGGGACTTTGTACCTGCATGTAACATATCTTGCTTTTTTTTCCCCCACTCCTCTCCCTTTCCTTCAATTCCTCTTCCCATCATCATTTACACAAGCTTCATTTGCATTTTCCCCTCTATTGTTTTTCTTTCTTCTCCCTTCTTGTCGCCCCTTCCTCTTCTCAATTGAGCATTTTCTTCCCATTTCCCAGTAACCATCATACATTTTGGTCATTATTTACACTTTCCCTTTCTCATCACAGACACCATGTGGCATTTAAACATGTGTGTCTGATTTCACTTAAGCCATAGTCTCAAGGTGCACCCATTTAGCTGAAATGTCTCAAGCTTATTCTTCTTTATGGCAGACTAGTACTCTATTGCATTAAAAAAACCATCTTTTTTATTCATTCACCAGTTATGGGCATTTGGGCTGTTTCCAGGATTTAGCTATTATAAACTGTATCACCATAAACAAGGGTACATATAAATTGCTGTGGTGTGATGCTTTTACTTCTTTTAAGAAGAACCAAGAAGAGGAATAGCTGGGTCAAATGGAATTTCTAATTTGTTTTTTGAGGAATCTCCACACTGTTTTCCATAGTGGTTACACCGCTCTACACTCCTACGAATGGTAGAGAAGGTTCCTTTTTCCCACAGCCCTGCCAGCATTTTTTATTGGTTGATTGCTTAATGCTAGCCCTTCTTTCTGGGGTGAGATGGAATCTCAGCATTGTTTTAATTTGCATCTTTTGAATGATGAGAGATGGTGAATGTTTTTTCATATATTTATTTGCTGTTTATATTTTTTCATCTGAGAAGTGTCTGTTTATTCTAGATGCCCATTTTTTGATTGGGTCTTTAGATTGCTAGTTTTATAGTGTGATTAGTTCTTAAATTTTCAGGGGCTTTCTTCTTCTTCCAGAGCCCCTTTCACTGAACCCTCTCTTTCTTCCTCACCCAGAAG
The DNA here is from genome assembly GCA_004027455.1 of Hydrochoerus hydrochaeris. NCBI lineage: Eukaryota > Metazoa > Chordata > Mammalia > Rodentia > Hydrochaeridae > Hydrochoerus > Hydrochoerus hydrochaeris. The sequence continues at coordinate 14,138 of PVLA01007283.1, read as the reverse complement.
AGGAAGTGAGGAGACCTCGGAGCTCAGGGCAGGCAGGGCAAGGAGCTGCTTCTGCGGGCTTCTCTCAGACCCGAGGCCAGTGTGCGTCCTTCCCCAGAACTGGTTCTTATTCCTTGAAGCAACAGGCTTTGAGCCCTGGCCCACCACAACTTGTAGACATCCCTTCCCTCTTCTGGTGTCTGGTGGCATCTTGAGTCCCTCTTCCACAGAGACCTCTTCAAGATTTAAGGAGGCAGAGTTATCTGAGTAGGTTCCCCACTGCACATCTTTCCTCTGGTTGGGGTTGGGGATTTGTGTAAACCAGAGAGCCTGAGAAATTCTTGGGCACTGGAGAGAGAGATGGCAGATAGCCATGGACCACAAGCCCCCAGTTACAGGATACCCAAGCTGGCAGGGGAACCTCTACTCATGACCCAGGTGAGTGCCAAGTTGCTCACAGCCCAGGATGGGGACAACAAATCTTCCAGGAAGCTGCTTGGGAATGCTTTATGGCACAGAGGGTTACACAGCTCTAGCTGAACAAATGGAAAAATTAGTCTACCCTAAAATATCCAAGGCAAGTAATTTCCTGTCACCTTGTTTCTTAAATGTGCTTAACATCTAGAATCTAGGCTTCCCAAAATATGGCTAAGGGTCAGTAGTTAAAATGGCAACTCGGAGATAAAAATCTTCCACTTTAATGAGTGTTCATAAATTGATGCCCTTGGCCCCTCTGTTTGGCACCAGAGTTGGAAATGAACCATGATGTTCAGTGTGCAAGAACTGAACAGGCTTGAAGCAGCCACCAAGCAGGACAGGGAGCCTCTGTCCACCAAGGAGGCTCAGCCCCTGCCTGCTCACTGTCCTCCACAGGGATGCCTCAGGCTGCCCATCTCTGGCTGCTTCTACTTCCCTCCTATTAGAAGAGTTTGCTTTCCTAGTTCCTTTCTCCAAATTTCTAACTATTAAAGCGAGCTGCTGATGCTGAACAGAATGAACATTTTTCATATTCATCTTTCTTTTTCTTTTTCTCTTCCTTGAATCACTTTGCTCTTCTTCTTTGCTCCTTATTGTTTAATCCACTCATCCATTCATTCATTCCATTTCTTCAATAGAGACTGTTTAAATACTGTCTACATACAGGAACTAAATGCTAATTCCTACAACAGGGTACAAGTGAGGATTCAACCCACAAGCAACTGACCTTAGGGTTAGGGGTGCCATACGAGTGCCAGCTGAGGGGCACAGCAGGGTTCAGTGGGCATGATCAGGACTGGCACCCAAGAGCCAGAAAAGGCTCTATTTGAACTACATACTGAAAGATGAATTGGACCTTGTAGGAGAAGTCAAGGAGAAGAGTATTCCAGACCCAACAAACAGCACAGCAAAGAGGAAATCACCATAAGTATGAGGGGAGAATTGGCTCTGATGTGGCTGGAGAAATCAGCAGAGGACACATCATAAGGACAAGGAGGTAACTCTGGGCCTGGAAGGTGCTGGAAGGGCTGGGGCTGGGGGAGCAAGTGAAATGACCAATCAAAAAACCCCAACAAACCAAAACAACAAAACCTCCAAAGGGCTCACTCCTTCTCTACCACCCAGCCCTGGCCAGCTCAGAAATGGGGTTTCCTGGTCCTCCAAAACCCTAGTTCCACCACCCAGTAAAGAATCTTCCCTTGATATTAAGGACAGAACTGAGCCAGGGGGTGAGGGACCATGACTCACAGGCATTTGAAATAAAACAGCCCTGTAACTCTGAGTACAGATGAAACTACACAGTCTCTGGAGCTCACTGCAGTTTTAGGATTTTTTCGTGTTTTGTTTTGGAATGGGAGAGACCAGTTGCTGAGTGAGAGGTCTACTGAACACTAGAACATTTTCCCTGCACCTTTTGGCAGGAAATTACTTCATAGGCCATGAAATGAGTCACAAAATTCTAAACCTGGGGTGAGCAAACAAGGTTGATAAATGTGTCTAGCCACAGCAACAGAGGCCCAGTGCCCAGGCCAATCAGGACATGCAGACTATAACAATGTAAGAGGAGTCCTAAGCTCAGTGTGGTGTTACATACACTACATGTACCTGCTCATATATGAGTGCATAAGTACACACATACAGACTCACACACTTGCACACACCCTCCCTCCCTTTCCTTGAAATATCAGTTGCCAACATCAATTCCTAAAATGTCTTATATTCAAAGGGTAAACTGATGAAAAGCAACCAACAAGTGAGGCTGAAAGGCACTTAACAAAACTGGGGTGAGGAGTAGCTTAGGATGACAAAAGGAAGTGGAAAAAAATCAACCAGTGATGAATAAGGTCTGGCCTTTAATGGTTGTTCAAACATCGAGGCTGCTGAACTGGAATCCTTGTAATGATAGTTTAATACCACATGCAAGGCTGATTAGCTTGTCCTGCATTAATTAGAACCTTTCCTGGATCTTCTCTCTCACTTCCTATTTTATGACTGGGAATAGGAGAAGCTAATTTTTCAAACTTATGTTAAGTGCAAGAGGTTTTAAAAAAAGTTAGAAGGCACCTAGGATGAAAAAAAAGGCTGTGTAAAGAAGGCCTCTGTCTTCTTTGATTTCCATTAATTATAATGAAGCACTCAAAGTTGGATACTTTATAAAGCAAAAAGGTTCACTTGGCTCCCAGTCCTAGAGGTCCAAGAGCACAGGTTTCTAGTGAGGGCCCCATGGTTGCATCACAATATAGCAGATGATACTATGGTGAGAAGACATACAGAGAGGTGGAAGGATGAGCCATGTGTGCAGAAGAGCTCCCATGGAGATGGACCAACCTTCTTTTTTTAGAACAACTGGTTCATTTGGGAATGAATCCACTGCTGGGAGATCTACCCACTCTGGAGGGTGATTGGGCCATAATCACCTTCTCAGGGCCCCAATAGTTCTAACACCTTATAATACCCTTACATAGAGAGCCAATTTCCAGCACCTTTGGCAAGGACACACCATAACCAAACCATCACACCTTCCCAGGAGAATATATGCCCTCAGATAAGGTCTCTCCACCCAGCAGTGGCACCAAGTTCTCTAATCTCCTGCTATAAAAGGGTTCTCTCCAGACAATTCTGTGTAGTTTCTAAAGAATAAGCATCTTTCAAAATGGCACCTTCCAATAACCAACAATTCCCAGCAAAAATGAAAGACATCATCATCTATCAAGGAATTTGGTAACACCTAGAAAACATTTCCCAAGAAAGCGCCCCTGAACCCACACACAATATCATTTTCTTGAGTCAAAATCTAACACCATCTCTTGCAAAAGCTGCCTCTGGCAAGGAGTTGAAAATAAATCTATCTTGGCAAAACAGGAAATTATTTTAGGGGATAGAATTAAACTTCGGCAGTTTTTCTTCCCTTTCTCAATTGTACTTTTGTTCATAGCTTCAGCTGGGAGAAAGAGAGAGTGCACACATTTAGTCTGGAGTTTATGAGTTCATATTTTATAATTAACGTTGCCAACAGGGGAGTTTGATTAATACCAAGCAGTGGATTTTGAGCAATGTTCCATACAAATTGCCAAATATAGCAATAAAATAAATTGGTTATGTGAACATAATTAGTAGGATGACTACTTAAAATTCAAAACTGAATGTGAATAATTCCAAATCATCTGAGCCACAAATCCATTATTTGTATAGAAGGGGGAAAGTATAGCATTTGAGTTTTATTTCACCCTCAACCACAATGTTATTCACCACCAAGCTGAACATAATGGAACTTCTACAATGGCTTGCAACAATATTTTAGAGCAACCCAGAAACACACACATGGGCAGGCATGCATCCACCCCCCCCACACACACAAAAGGGATATAATAAAGATAAGAAATGCTCAACTGAATTTTCATTGCAAATGTAAAAATCTCTATCACGATTTTCAACAAATGCTACATTCCATTTTTCTGATAGACTTCTTGCGCACTTACATTAGCAGAGCTCTATTCCTTTATATATTCATGGTACCTTATTGTCACCCTGGACCTCTGCGAGCCTTTGCTGAAGTTCTTTAATTTCTTCTCCCAGATGTTTATTTCGGTCCTGAGAATCTCTCAATAGTTGTGCAAGATTAGCCTGAAAATATCAACACATTATGAAACACAGTCAGAAATAGAGAAGCAGAGACATGTGGGGCTTCATTGGACCTTCTGATGCCAGCGCCCCAGCCCAGCGAAATCCCATGAAGCCCATCAGAGTGACCACATCTCTGCGTGCAGCAAGTGTGCAAGTCACAGCACCACAAGTGCACAGGGGGAGTGAACTTGGCCTCAATTTAGAGATGTTCTTTGTTCCCAGAAGGGCCCACCCACATAGCCCACTCCAAAGATTTCCAAGAACTCATCACTACAATGTCCATCTTGAAAGTGGACAAAGTTCAATTCCACAGTTTGGGCCACAATGTAGGAAAAGCTTTATTTTCTTGATCAGATAGTTTTTTTTTAAATTTTCTTCCAATATATATTATTTAATGAGCCAATATATTCTCAATGGGCAGAATTGTCTTTGTTGTTATTTTGTTTTGTTTTGAGAAGAGGTCTCACTATGTAGCCCAGGCTAGCCTTGAACTCTTGGCGATTCACCTCAGTCTCTTGAGCAATAGAATTATAGACAAGAACAAGCAGGCCCAACCCAGGCTTTTGATCCCAGTTCTAGAATGCAGTCAAAGAAGAGGTCAGTGATGTGTAAAGCATTCTGAAGTCAGGATCCACAGGTGATTCTTCAGTTTCCTGGGTTGGCTCCCACTGACTTACCCCTTATTCTAGCCCCCTTGGGACACCACTGCTTTCTATTCCCATCTCCACAATGCCACTGCCCAGAGCAGGTCCTCCAGCCCTCACAATGGGCCCATAAGCGCCTCCCTGTCCATGAAGCTTTGGCCCTGGCCACAGCATGCACTGTGCTGTGGGCCCCTCTGCCACTCCCATCTGGTTTCTGGTTCTGGGGAACCCTGCTCCAGAACATCCAGGGGGCAGCGTGCCTTGGCCTTCCACTCCATTCCCACGCTTCCTGCTCCAAGGTGTCACATACTCTCATGCTCACCTGGCAGATCGCACTGTCACCTAAGCAAACAAGGATGCTGCCAGTGACCAGAAGACAGAGCCCCTGCTTGCCCTTTGCTCACTTCAACATGCATGGCTCCAAGTGCAGGTGGACAGCAGGTGTTTTAAAGACTCAGGGCAGATCAGAGAGGAGGGAGAAAGGAAGTGAGCAGGTTGTTAGAACATGACTCCTAGAAAGGGGTATATAGGGACTGGGCTTGGCCGCACATGCCAAGAATCCCAGAGACTCAGGAGGCTGAGACAGGAGGATCACAAGTTCAAGATCAGCCTAAAAAAACTAAGTGAGATTCTGTCTCAAAATAAAACAAAAAAGGGCTGGAATTTAGCTCTGTGGTACACCATTTGCCTGGCACCATTTGCCAGTCTTGTTCCCCACAGATGGGTTGGAAACTCAAAGATCACCTGGGCACGTGCACTGGTTTGGGATGGGCAGGAAGTCAGCTGTTGGTGGTGTATGTTGGTTCATGGATTGGTCTGGAAGGATGCCTGAGGTGGGGAAAAGGGATCCTGAAGATCATTTCATAGATTTCCCTCATGTTACAGCTGCTCTACCCAAATCCACAGGCACTGGGGAACTAGTCCTCCCGCAGCTATTAAATCTCTAAAGACTGCAGTCCTCACACTTTAAGGACTACCTAATTCTGTTGGGTACCAAAAGAGAACAAAAAAGAAGGAAGAAAAAGATGAAACCTGGCTCCCCTCACCTCTTCCCTTTCTCGCTGCCCAGACAGCATTGGCGGGGACACCCTGCCGCCTCCCCAGCTTCCTCACGCTTCCCTCCTTGCATCCCCACATGTGCCAGGCCTCGTGCTACCTCAGCATGGGCACCATCCCCTCTGCTGGGGACCCTCTCCCCCACACCCCAGCCCCCAGTCCCTCCTCGGCCTGTTTCAGGCCTGGTGCGGAGGCCACCATCCAGCAGGGCCCAGCTGGGCCACTGGATTTGACGCAGCACCTTCTTCTCTGTTACTGTACCTATTTTCCAGAGCGTGTGCCATCCTTTAACATACCGTATCATTCACTTCATGGTTTATTGCTTACTGTTTATCTCCTGTCTTGCTCTCCTTGCTAAAATATAAGTTCCATGAAGGGCAAGGAACTCTGTTCTCTCCACTGACCTCTCTGGAAAACCCCATAAATATTATTAAAATAAGAGATGGGGTGCTATCAGGAGGTGATGGTCTCAGCCTAAGGGAGGATCTGGAAAGAGTCACAAGTGCCAATGACTGATATCGGGGCCCAGCACCGAGCATGGCAAGGGAAAGACTCTCACCCACATGGGACTCGCAGGGTCACCTTCTCCACACATGGTGAGAGCTGCTGGGTAACACAATCTGAGTTTTCAGCTCCACATTTGTAAAACTCATTATCTATAATAGCTGAGTTCCAGGTCTCCCATTTTTCTGTTCTCATTACATAAAAATGAGATGGGGAGGAAAACTAATCCCCATTTTGTAGGAAGGAAAGCAAAGGAATAAGAGACACTAAACAAGGGGCAGTGAGTACATCTCTAGGAGGAATGAAAAGGTCCAAGTTGCACCCTGGTCCTGTCCCTAACTGGGCTAGGCGACCTTGCAGGAAGTCTTTAACCTTGAGCTTCTCCATCCCTACAGTGGCGCTAACAATGAGCATTCCGTAGGGCAACCCAACCCTTAAATTAAATAACAGCACAGAGCACTTCCCCAGGAACTCACACAAAGCAGGTACTGGCTAAAGGCCGGCTACCTTCCTTACCCATGTCCTTCCCAATTCCAGTCCAGCATTCAGTGGAGAGTTGTGTGGGTGTGACCTTGGACCTCTTTGTAAGCCTGTCCCTCTCCCTTCATTCTTTAATACAGCAAATACTTACTAAGTGCCTACTATGTGCCAGACACTGTGTAAGTTCTGGACATGGAGCAATGAACAAAATAAACAAACCCCCTTGCCCTTGTAAGCTTACATATAATTGATTGCACTACATTGCTTATACTATACTACAATAAAGTAAATAATGACTCAGGCTGCTGGCTTTTAAGGGCTCTGGAAAGAAAGAAAGAAAGAAAGAAAGAAAGAAAGAAAGAAAGAAAGAAAGAAAGAAAGAAAGAGAGAGAGAGAGAGAGAGAGAGAGAGAGAGAGAGAGAGAGAGAGAGAAAGAAAGAAAGAAAGAAAGAAAGAAAGAAAGAAAGAAAGAAAGAAAGAAAGAAAGAGGAACAGAGTGTATAGAGGAGACTGCTACTTTTAAATCATGACTCCAAAAGAGTGCCTCCAGGCACGGGGTTGGGGGGAGTTTCAGGAGGGAGAGGCAAACATGCTTCCATCTGTCCTTCTGCTCCAACTCATCACAGGCTGGCTCCAGGGACTGTGCTGAAATCCAAAGGTGGCTTAGCTTTTGTTTGACGTCTCCTGGTTCTCTCCCTCCCACCCACCTCTCTCCTTCCTAAGCACAGGTGTCAACAAGGAGTGTCCTCTGTCTCTCCTCCACAGAACTCCAGGTGTCCCCAGATCTTAGCTCTCTTGTAGAAGCAAACAATCCCCTCCTGCCACACAGAGGGACAGAGGCTGAGCAGGTGTGGCTGCCCTGGGAAGGAGCCCTCTACCCAGAGCCTGCTGCAGGCAGAGCTCCGCACGTGGCCACCTGGTGAGATGAGAGAGGTTCTCCCCCCGCACAGACCAGACCAGGACAGATGCTTCTAAGAACAACAGGGAAAACTTAAGGAAAGGCTGAAAAAGAAAAGAATTCCCCTACTTTCCTTCTTAAATTAATAATGGCTTAAGCCCCTCAGGGAGTACGAAGACCCTAGCATTCACTGACTACTCCAGATGCTAAACCACTAAGGGCAGGACATAAACTCAAACAACTCAATCCGTCAGTCGTGAAAGACCAGTCCTCCTCCTCCTCCAATCCATCACTGATCAATACTTTTGTAAAATGCAATTTACTAGGAAAATAAATTTTAAAAGACATCAAGGTAAAACAAGTGAACCATGCTGTCGCATTGCTATCAAAGTCTCTGAGTGCTCACTTTCAATTTCTGCACCTAGTCACAAATCAGAAACGATGAGGTTGCAACCTGACACTTGGACTTGGATCTCCCTCTAGAATCATCCCAGCTCAGTGATGCCCCCAAGTATCTGGCCATGAGAGCAGGAATCAGGAAAGATACTGAACAGAAACACCAGCCAGAGATTCCAGAGAAACCCGGCGGTGGGGGGCACCAGGCCAGTTGCTCTAGGAAACATGGATTTAGAGACCCAGGGCTGTGATTTTCAAACATTATTTACTCCACAGCCTGGCTGAGAGAAATCTAGCACAATAAAGCCTACATTATCCACAAAACAATGGTCTATTAAAATCACAATGCTGTCACACTATTTCATGGGCATCTACCCCCACCCTAGCAGCTTTAAACTTGACCTCTGTGGTACAGTGGGAGGGGGAGTCACTACTGCCTTAAAGCAGGTGACTAATTTTCTTTTATATTTAACAGACTGAATTTATACACAATTCTTTTCTTTTCTATTCAAATCTTCCACCTTCTCAACTCCAAAACAATAACTTTGAAAACTAGAAAATGATGATTCTGATATGGTACTTAATTCCTTGACATATACCTTAAAGAACCAAAAAAAGGAGTACATTTCACAGTGCTCAGAATAGAGGAGGAAAGTTCACACAATTCTTCTGACCAAAAATAACACCCATGACTCACATATTCACTCCACAAATCCATCAAGCAAGCGCACGATGCCTGCTTATAATTTATCAGCTATGCAATGCATTTTGCCTCTGTGTTATTGAGAAGAAGTCTGTGACCATCAGTTTAGAATAGCATTACTATGTAAAGGAAATGTCAGGGGAAAAGGTGGAAACTGCCTAGGACTAGTGCTTCACAGGGATGGAAAACAGAACCATGAGATTATTTCCTCTCCGTCTCTGGGGTAGGGGGCAGCATCAATAGCAAAATGTGGAAAGCTTTACAAAGAAGTTTCCTTTAAATATTCAAATCGACCCAGGGCTGGCATTAAAGATTAATATTTTCTCTGTGATAATAGAGTAACTATGACTACAGTGATAGATTGTGGAATACAAACATTGGAGTCACTCTTTCTAGGTAGGACTTCATGATGTTTAAGCTTAATTGTTAACTTGAGGTGACTGGACCATAGGGATGCTAAACTCTCCTTAAGGCACTGATACTTATGGCTGAGCACGCTCTCAGGACACAGAGCCCAGCTGGAGGAAGTAGGCTCCTAGGTGTGTAACTCTGGAGGATATTATCTCTCACTGGTTCTCTACCCCTGTACACTCCCTCCCAGTGGCCATGAATTGAGAAGTTGCGCTCTACTCTACCACGCCCTTCTGCCATGATATTTCTTCCTTGGAGCCCACCTACCATGGACTGAATCCTCTAAAACCATAAGCCAAAATAAATAAAGTCTTTAAATTACAGGTATCAGCCATTCCATACCAGTAGTAGGAAAGCTGACCAATACAGAGTTTATCTATTAACTTAGTGATGGAGAAGAGAAAATGCTTGGAAATACAGTAAAGTGGGGACATTTGAGGTCAAAAGCATACTGTAGTTCTCCATCCTGAAGAACTTTCCTTTAACAAGGGGCAACTCAACCCCCAGTCACAATGGTTGTCTACCAGAGCTTCTTGCCCAAATCAGCTCTTGCTGTCAGACATCAGATGCCATGGAAATGCTCTCTGCACAGGGATGATGACTACACATCCTGATGGGTGTGTGCAGCTGAGACAAAGCAGTAGAGGGAGAAGCTCTTACCCCATGCTTTTCCAAACCTTGGTACAAAAATCCTTACCAAGGTAGACTCTAGTTCTCCTATCTTCAAATCCTACTGCATCTTTGACTCCAACTCTTACCCTTACCACCCTTTTAATTCCCCTACCAATGCCATAAAATATGTCAGAGCAGTTTACATTATAGATGCAACAGGACTTTTACACTGATAAGAACTGATGGGAGATTTTAAAATATAATTATGTGTCATCTGGTGGTGACCATCACTGTGAGGACTTCCATTTTCAAAGATTAAATAATCAACACTGGTTCAGAAGGAAGAATTTCAGGACATTGGTTGTATGAAAAAGTCTTAAATCTTTTAGATGGGGAGAAAAGGATTCAGTAAATACCACAGATGTGCCTACTTTTAGCAATGAAAAAATAGATAGAAGGGGGATCAGAAGCCATCTCAGATTATGCCACTTTGTCATAAGCATTGTTTGTAACTCAAAGCAACAGAGAACCAAGAGACCCAGGAAGTGTTCTCTGCACTTCCTTTCCTGCCGAAAAGCAAGGCATAAATTTCCCTTTATTAAGTCATCTGCCTCTGTGGTACCAGTAAGAGGAGAGTAATTCCTCACTGGAGAAAGAGTCACACCAAGACAAGTCTCCATAAACAAACCTTACTGAAATAACTCTTCTCTTTCATTATTTTTCCAATACATTTTTAATCATTTTCTCACATTTAATCATCCTTCAACATCCAAATTCCTTTTCCTTTGTTAAAATAGTATATGAACTGTGAGTCTAACTGCTTCTCTGAATTTCACTTCTTTTCTGCCAATTTCCATTGCAAATTCTAAATTTTAATAAAATTGTATGTGTTTCCTTCCTGTTAATCTGTTTTTTGTTACTTGTATTTGTGTATCCCATCCCTTCAAACCTAAGAGAACAGAGGAAAGACTTTGCTTCCCTACAGGGAAAACCAAAGGAAAAAACTAGAAGGAAAGTTTAAGACATAACTTCTAAACTTACATTATTCCAGACACTAGAAATAGGAGTTAGAAAGACAAGTCAAAGAGCTAACATTCTAAGAACAATGCCTCAAGTCTTCCCAAATCTTTGGATTTTATTAGATACACATTATTTTAGTAGTCTAACTATGAAATAGTTATTCTACATCATAAAATAAAAATAATGTGCACCAGTGAGTCCGGCAATACTTCACTCAATTTTCAGACATATAAATTAGAATAGGAAATAAAAAATGAAAGGAAAACAAAATAAGAAAGATAGACAAACAAGCAAATGCCTGATTTAGGCACCTCCTCAGGAAGAGTAAGGAAAGAGAGGGAGAGAAGAAGAAACAGAGTTCAGATTTATGAAATGCTGTTCACATACACGGTGATAAATGTTTCTTATACCAGACCCCTTAAATCCACCTCTTTCATAGGGGAAAGTACTAGATAAAGCAAGAATACATTAAAAAAAAAAAGTTTGATGAAACACCAAGTGTTCTTGAGAGGTGTGATTGATAGCAAATTTAATTGCAATTTCTACTCGGCTGCTTTGGTCCTTTGCAAACAGTAATAGAGTAAAATTTGCTTTGCTTAGCAAGGGCCCCCTGTTCAACTGCCAAAGCAATGACCTCTACTGCAGAGACAGCTCCCTTATTTACAAAAAGCCACCAACATAAAGTTTATTTTGCACCTGGTGTTGGGTTAAAGGAGTAACCTTCAGCAGCCTACTCCCTCTTGCTAATCTCAGAACACACTTCCCAATGAATGAATCAGAGTTTCCAGGTCTCACAGCCCAACCCTGGTGAATGGGCTTGGGAGGCTGCTATTTAAATACATGTTTGCTTAATCCTGGTCATTTCACTTTTGCTTCTGCCACTGAAGGGCTCATTAAATACAGCTCCCAAATACTTAAGACTCCTCAAGCCTAAACTTACTCATCTAAAATTGGGGGATGCTCCCCATTTCTTTGCAAAATTGTTGCCAGGATTCAAAGGCCTTGCAGCGAGGGTGCTTTTAGTGCTCAGGATGAAGTTGCCGTGCTTCGGATGTGGGAGGCCACTTCCCACAGGCAGCTGGCCCTTGGATGTTTTCCTGGCTTCCCCAGCATAACAGTTAAGTCACGCCGTTCAAAGTGTTATGAAAAGAAACATCTCAAAGCACTTCAAGTCTTTGAAGGAAGTTTTAAGTTCTGAGCATCAAACCAGGACATACTTACAAAGTCACTCTGATTTGCAGCCACAGGGGACTCAAATAAGCTTGACCAAGAAGCTTTTCTACTGCAATAAAAGGCTCCCTCCCACCCCACACAGGGCCATTCTACACTCCGTTTTCTACAGAGTTGTCATTTTGCACTTGTCACCATATAAATAAGCCATTGCTTTTTAGAGGCAAGAAAGCAAGGACTCCCTCCTGGATCCAGAGAGACAGCTCCCATGGTACGACTGCTAGAAATCAAAACAGGAAAAGACAAAGAGCTTAAAATTCCTTTGACTGTTTGTTCAAGGAGTAGCTTGTGGGGTGGAAATGTGCTGCGGTGACCTGAAAGAACCCCATCTCCTAAGAAAATTAACCCAAGATCATTTAAATTCCCCTTTGTCTCCTTTGGAGGAACTGCTTGTTTAGCAAAAGAAAAATATATAAGGGTCATGCGAGATTCTTGGGTGATCTCTCGCTGAGGTGTGAAGCAGCGCACCCGTGTACACGTCTGCCTGGGGGAATAAGCAGACATTCCCATTTCGGTGTCCCATGAGAAGCTATTAGTGCCATCACTGTTTTCACGATTTCTTCACAGCTTCTTTAACGGATGATTTGCCATTGGAAATTGAATTGTTTTAAAAAAGATTCCAAGCTCCAAAAGAAAGCCTCGACAACTGTGTCTCTCCAACTACAAAAAGAAAAGCACTAGTCTTTCCTGCAAGGGGGTGGGTTTTTTGAAAGCAGGAAAAATGTAGTGGCCACAGGAAAGAGGACTGGCTATAGGAAATCCCTAGTGAAGCCTACGATTCTTCACCATTCTAAAGCGAGGGCTCTGAACGAGGTATTTAATCTTTGAACTTCCAAGCTGGGCTGGACTGACTGCTGACCATAGCTCCTCTCTGCTCAAACAGTTGAACAACCAAAGACAGAACCAAAAACCTGACTTAGAACATCAACTACAAGTAGCAGATCTAGATTCCAGTCCTGCTCTATTTAGCTGCTTGGTGGTCTTGGATAAGCTGCAGGGAAAATTTAAATTATGCAACATCCACACCTATCAGGCAGTGAGTGGTATAAACATTACCACACCAGTTTCTCAGAACACTGTGAATACAGCTCACTGTTATATGCACTTCATTGAGAAGGAAATTGAAGTTCAGAGAGGTTACATAGACTGCTCAAGATCACCCAGCCCGCAGTGGAAGGCTTAAGTTTGAATCCATGCAATTGGACTCCCAAATCTAAGTCATTCTTATATACTGCCACCCTTCATGCTGCCTGGAAACTTCCTGAAAGACAAACTTACTACTGTGACCTCAGAAGACAGTGGGGAGAATCGAAGAGAGACGAGCCCAGTGAAGAGGTCACAGAGTTTCACCTTCTCAGCTAAGAAACAGAGCTTCAAGGACGATGGGCAGCAAGATGTCCAGCGGCTTCCAGTCCACACACCGTGTGACCTCTGAGTTCTATCTGCTGACCTGGCAGTGGCACTCTGCCTTCCCTTGTACAACGTGTGCTTGCTCTGCAGTGAGAGGGGTAAATACTTCACCTACTGTCTCGCCTCTGGGATCAACATGGCAGGTTCTTTAGGGGACACAGCGGAGGGTGTTTGCTGCCACCTCCTCCCAGCTGATGGAGCAGTTTCAAAAACACTTGTGTCTCCTCTCCTTTCCCTTACTCCCCCACACAGGAACTCCAAAGCTGCTGAAGGGGCAGCTGCGTGGTACCCAGCCCCTAAATGTTGAATGTGACATTTCCTTCCCACGCCAGGCTAATGAAGAGGGCAGCTTTACACCACCTACCAAAAACCAATCACGTGACCCAGTCAACTAAAAATTGCGGCGCCCTTTTCTGTCCATGCCGTGTCCTAGTCCATCCATGCCTTGTGACAATTGCTTTTCCAGGAAAAGGACACCGCATGTGGGAATTGCGCGCGGGGATCTTGGAATGTTTTGTACTGATAATTGTAATTTGTGTAGTTCACATGTGTATGTTTTTATGTAATGCTCAATATGGAGTCGAGGGTGGAGACTCCAGGGGGGTTGCTGGAGGCCCTCTAGATAACCCTTTTGTGAGGACTGATTGTGGGGTTTTGCCTTCTGTGAATAATGTGAGAGAAATGAAAGAGCTCA
>PVLA01007282.1:0-108042 GCA_004027455.1 Hydrochoerus hydrochaeris | reverse complement strand
CTTCTGCCTTATCCCATCTCTGAAATTCTCCCAAGGAACTCTAAAACTCACAGATTCTGAGGCCTCGGACAAAATCCCCCACATTTGCAATCTTATTCCTGAACGTGCCCTTGATTTTCTTGCTCCACTGGGAAACTGCCTCTTCTGGAAGACTCTTCTTCCCAGTCTCTAAGGAGGCGGCCAGTGCCCCTCTGTGGTTCTCATGACCCCAGGGAGGCGCCATTGGGCTCCTTGGTGCCACTGAAGGGGCTGGGGTGCAGCTCAGGGGAGCTGGAAGCCTGGACCCCTTCCCCAGAAGGAGGACAGAAAGCACAGCGCCTGTGGCTGAATGTCCCGCCATGCCACTGTCAGGTAAGGACAGCAGTTACTGCCCCCCATGTCACTCTGCCGGGTCCTTGATGATATGAACCCCCGGCCCACAGTCGCCACATGTAAAACTACTCCTGAGGGCCGGGGATGTGACTCAGCAGCACAAGTACCTGCCTGGCAAGGGCAAGGTCGTGAGTTCAATCCCCGGTACCAAAAAAATAAATAAAACAAAACCACTCCTGCTTTAGTGCTTTACTTAGCCTCCGTGCAGATGGACAGGCCTCCTGGGCCCTCAATCTCATCTTCTTCAAGATCTTGGTTTTGCCAAGTGTGGCGTACACCTGTCATCCCAGCTACTTGGGAGGCTGAGGCAGGAAGATTAACCAGTTTGAGGCCAGCCTGCGACTTACTGCCTTTGTGATACTCTGTCTGTCAAAAAAATAAGGCTGGAGATGTAGCTCAGGGTGGTGGCCCTGAGCTCAAGCTTCGGGGCCACCCAAAAATAAAGACATAAAAATAAAAAGGGCTGGAGGTGCAGTGGGCACAGTGGTGGTAGAGCACTTGGCTGGCTGGGTTCCTTCCCTGGCACCACACACTCGTGTCACCCTCACCACCCCAAGTCCATCCTCGTCTCCCCTGTGCCCAACTGGTAAGCTCAGCCCCCCAGCCCTGCACGGGGACCTCAGCCTGCCCAGGCCTGAGGGTGAACCCACCACGGGGCCAAGCAGCCTCATGTCGTTTATTCTCGGTGCTGGGGACCCAAGCTGGTGACCCAACATGGGGCCTCCTGTGTGCCGGGCACCCTGCCTACTGCTGAGCCCCACAGGCAGCTGCCAGTTTTCATTCATTCATTTTAGTGTTGGTGGGGATCGAACCCAGGGCCTGGCACATCAGAGACAAGGACTCTGCTGCTGAGCTGCATCCCCAGCTCTTTTTAAATTTTATTTCATGTGAGGGTCTCGCTAAATGGCCCACTCTGGGCTTAAACGTGCGATCCTCTTGCCTCAGCCTCCCGAGCGGCGGAGACGCCGGTCTGGCTTTAGATAAATGACCGTGGTGCTCAGGCAGCCTCCAGGCATCGCCCCGTCCCCGTCTCTTCCTCGCACTGCTCCCCTAGACTGCTTGGCGCCTCCACCTCCACCCAGCTCTCAGCTGACAACCCCTTCGGATTCTGCTAAGAAAATAGAAGCCCTCGGAACAGACGGAACAGAAGCTGCGCCGGCTCCACAGCTCCCGCCCACCCGTGTCTGCGCCACCCTTGCATCCCACGGGCTCGGAACCGGAACCGGAGCTGGAACCTGGGGGCCTGGTACCAGCAGCTGTCCCCTCCAGCCTCCGGAGGGGCTGCCCACCAACACCCAGGCCGCCCTGGCCTCCAGTGCCCAAGCATCTCCCGGCGATAGTTTCCATCTGCACCTCAGGGCTGCGGCCTCCTGGCGACCTTGTCTGACCTGGCCCTGATAGTGCAACTCCTGGAAGTTCCTGGCCCTTTCTGCGGCCTTCAAGCCCTGGCTTTCCTCCCTGTGCTCTCCCCTGGCCAGGCCAGCAGCCTTCCTGGCCCTAGAACAGCCTTCCTCAGGGTCACTCTCTGGGGCCGGTGTCCTGAGTCCAGGGCCTGGCCTCCCCTCCCTTGCATCTCAGGGCGCACCTGGCCTTGCAGCCCCCTTGGCGGCCACCCTCGTGCCTCTCCAGCTGCCCCATCCCGTCTCCTCTGCTGGCACTGAGCTCGGCCAAGGATGGCCCCTGGCGCTCTTCTGGTCTCTGCCAGCGTCCCTCCCTTCACCATCTCCCCCAGGGGCCTGGCTTTGCACCCAGCCACTGACCACTTCTGGACTGAGATCCCGGGCCTGACGCCTTTCTGGATTCCATCTGCTATTGTTTCCAGGCAGGCTCCTGAGGCTGAATCACCGCCACCCGCTTCCAGCCCCGCTCAGCCTGCCAGTCCTCCCTTGTCTTCGGTGGCCCACTTTTCTTAGATGCTCAAGTTCTTCAGTTTGAGTTTTGTGGTGCTGGGGTGGGAACGCAGAGCCTCGAGCATGCTGGGCAGCGCTCTACCACTGAGCTACAGCCCCAGTCCAGTGTCAGTGCAGAGGGCAGAAGTGGAGACCTCTCCCTGCTGGAGGGTCAGGGGTGCGGGCTGGGGCGCTGGCTCCGTGGCTGTGTACTCCAGGCTGGCTGGGCCGGCTCACGGGGAAGCAGGTGCTGCCTGAGACACCCGTGCACTCTGCCTGTTCTCCAGCCCTCTTCCCATCTTCCTTCCCAGGTTTCGGGGACATGGTGACACATTCCAGGGGAACATGGCTGAAAGCTCAGTGCTGAGGACATTGCCCACACGTCTTGTGGATCCCTTGGCAAACTGGGATTGTGTCTCCTGGACTGATAGCCCTCCCGGACCCCACAGGAGAAGGGCCGAGTGAGGTGCTTTGTCTGCCCCACTGCACCCTGCTCTTCTTCCTTTCCGAGCCAAACCTGACCTAGGGATCCCCACCCTGACCTAGAGGTGGGCTGTGTCCCCCTGATGCGGGGACCACCGGTAGGGGCGGCCTGGACTGCCATCTGCCACAGCAGGAGCTGTCTTTCCTCCAGGAAGCGTCCTGAGAGGGCTTCTCAGCCGCAGACGGACGGAAGGCAACTCAGAGCTGGCTTCCCCTCCCGATACCAACTCAAAGCTGCAATTTTGCAAACCAAGAATTAAAGCCTGGACTACTCAACGCCCTGTGGTCTCCCCAAGTGGGCGGACCCCAAAGCAGGCTTGGCTTCCCTCAGAAGCCAGGCACATTGGCAGGAGGTCCAGTACCTGGGTGCACAAGCAATGTCAGGCCCATGCTAACCCGCTCTGTCCCCTTCTCCAGAGGGGCTGGTGGAGTCTAAATTAAATTATGAATCCAGCCCTGTGTGCCTGTCACTTTCCCAGACAACCAGTTTATTCATGACTTGCACACTATCAATTTCAACATGCAATTTGCAATGAAATTTGACTGATCAGCAATACCATAATTAGTTGCAAATGTCTGGGCTCATATTTGTTTGGTGTAGGGGCTTTTTTCATTAAAGTGATGGAGGCCAGTAAATGCCATGCCTTTGCTCGGGGACATAGGACTAGTGGCTTTGTCAAGAGCCAGGAACAGGTCTGCTGCTCAAGAGACTGAGGCACTTGAAGTTAAAGCACCAGGAGTTTTCATCTTAACCCATTTGTGCTCACTGAGACAAGCTGGGGTCAGGCCAGTGAAGGACATGTTCACCCCATGAAGTTAGAGACAATCAGAGTCACCCTGTTTTGCCTGGCTCTTGAGCTGCTGCAGATTGGCTTACATGCCTCCCAAAATGGGGAGCTTTCTGTCTGGAGAAGCTGCCAGACTTGTGTGAGGGTTGCCCTGGCCTGGGCTCCCACCTGCCCAAGGTTCTGCTTCATCTGGCCTAGGATTTGGTCTTAACTCAGAAACGAACCCTGTGTAAGCTTGAGCCTAAGCTTCAGTGTACCCATCTGGAAAGGGACAGGATTCAGCTGTCCTTCTGGCTTTCCTAGCTCAAGTAACACAAAATCTAAATTTTTTTTTTTAGACAAACAGGGTCCTACTACGCAGTTCAGGTTGGCTTTGAACTTACCAAGTGTTGTAGTCAGGGATTGCAAGGAAAATGATTTAATACAGGACACACGATTTATAGTACTATTTTATAATGATCCCCAAAGAGTCAAATACAAAAGAAAGAGTATAGGAGATCTGTCCACACACTGAGACCCAAAGAATCCGGCTGAGGGCCTGGAGCCCACGACAACGTCCTGCACGAGTCCAGCTGAAGACCTAGAGCCCATGGCAGTGCCCCGCATGAGTCCAGCTAGAGGCTTAGAACCCATGGCAATGAGTTAGGTGTGTCTGTACCAAGGATCTGCGCTGGGAAGGCCCAAAGGTTAGCAGTGGAAGCCACAAAGTCTGTGCCAGCGGGATGAAGGTGCTGTGCCAGCAGCTGAGGTATCTGCACTGGAGCCAGGAAGCAGCACTCAAAGTAAGGACCAGGGCTCCCCCAGAGAACCACAGCCCTTCCCAGCGACACGGCCCTGAGCGCCTCTGACAGTGAGAACAGCTGAGTTCGTGTCAGGAAAGAAACTCCACAAGCTCTTCCAGGAGAGCCAAGGGCAGCAGGAGAACCAACAATACCGCCTCTTTCCAGGTCCCTTTTTCACGTGGACAGCAGTCCTCTGGTGGGCCACCACATCCACCCAGCACCACGCTGATTCAGTTCAGCTGGGGGTTACAAGTTAACCACCATTTGTCCATCCACCACCTCATTTAGCCCAGACTGGCCTCAAACTCACAGCACTTCTCCTGCCTCAGCCTCCTGAGTGTTGGGATTACAGGCACTCAGCTTTTTAAATGTATTTGCAAGCAGTGCCAGGGATGGAACCTGGGGCCTCACACACGCGAGGTGAACGCTCTACCACTGATCTACATTCCAGCCCTTTTTGTTTTGAGATTGAATTTCAGTAAACTGCCCAGGCTGGCCTCGATTCTCCTGTCTCAGCCTCCTGAGTAGCAGACTATAGGCATGTCTCACGCATGCTAAGGCACTGTTCCTGCAACTGTTGGTTAAGCACACTGAATACACTGAGTAAAGCAGTATAATAATAAAACGATGGAACAGCTCAGAGGCTCTCTGGGCAGAGGGTTACAAGCCGGGAGCAAGGGCTCCCATCACGCGGCAGAACTGGCTTAGTCAGGCCTGGCCTTCACCACCGCCACGCACCACAGCCCCCAGAGTGAAAAGGTGGTCTGCAAGGTGTGGAGACCTAGGTACCTGCCAACGCTTATTCATGTTCATGCTATAAAATTTCTGCAAATGGCGAGAGAGGAGGAAGCCAGGCTCCCTGCCCCCCAGGAGAGCGCAGTACATTCAGGGAGTAAGGAAGCTTGGGGGCATTGGAGTTGGGCAGTGTCTCCGGATGTCGGCACGTCCTGGGGCTGCAGGTAGGTACACAGGTACCTTGTACACACCCGGACAACAGGATTCTGTCCACGCACACCGCTCCCTGTCCATAACCACTGTCGTTTCTCCGCTGGGCATCCACTTCCCTCATCTGCCACGCACCCCAATTTTCTTATCATTTTTTTTCCTTTTGCAGTAAGGGGACTGAACTCGGGGCTTTGTGCGTATCAGGCAAGGGCTGTACCCCTGAGCTGTGTCCCCACACCCTTACTGAGCCTGGTACCTGTATTTCAGGTGGGGTTAATTCCCCTGAGGGAGCAAACCTGGCCTGTCACGGTTGCACGGGGCCTTATGCACCAGGCCGAGCTGCTGAGGGCTTGGTTTGGGGATACCCGAGGAGCCCATGCCAAACCATGAGACCCGTCGGAGCTAATGCCAGTTATTCATGTGGTCAGAGAGGGATGTCCTCTGTCACTTGGGCTTGGCAAAGTGAGGTTGTCATGCTGGGGCTGCAGGCGGCTGTCTTGCTACAGAGTCTGAGAACAGAGCCAGCCCCGAAGAAAGCAGAAATGAAGAACAACCTGGTCCTGATGACATTTTTGAGACACGGCATCATGCTGTACCTAAAGCCTCTGGCATTTCTGTTACATAAACCAACCAACCTTCTACACAAGCCAAGCCAGGTGACTTTTCTATCCCTTGCCGATCATAGTTCTAATTGATTATCTTCCACATGCTGACAAGTGCCAGCCTAGACTAATGCCTTGGAACCATCCAAAATGAAATCAGCAGGAGGCCTTTTCTCTGGGGCAGTAGTTCTTTAGAGCCCTGTACTAAGTCGGGTCCCATTTGACAGATGTGAAATCAGAGGATGGAGTCAGTTGGCCAACAGTTAGGGTTATTCAACAACAATCTACAGACCTGGAGGAATTTGCTCCTGTTCCCTAACTTCACCAAATCCCAGGAATAAGTAGGGAAGCCAGGCGGGATGGAGGGCCCGAAACAACCTGATCATGTAGGTAAGTAACTTGTTTTCCATTGCAGAATTGAAAAAAACTAATTTTTCTTGTTTACAAGACTATCCCTGCTTCAGGCAATACTGACTCTGGGGAGCCCGGCCATCCTGGCCCAGGGCCCCTTCAAGACAGGGTTCACTGGGGGACGTGGAGGCCTTCACCGCTCCTCCAGCGGCCTGGTGTCGTTGTCGGCCTGCGAATGGACCCGAAGCACCGCCTACCTCAAGGGAATCCTCTGTTACCTAAGAAAGGTACAGGAGGGATTTCAGCACTGCCCTATCCCTGGGCCACTGCTAGGAAGTGCTATTTGTAGTATAGACGTGCCAGGAAATCAGGGCCCCAGGAATCAGAATCAGTGCAGAACAGGACCAGTTAGATGGGCCCTGTCCTCCTCGCTAGGCTCTGGAGTCAGCATGCTACCCCCTACCCCACCCCCCCACCCCAACCCCTCTGGCCTCCAGCTGAGTCAGCCCATGG
The DNA here is from genome assembly GCA_004027455.1 of Hydrochoerus hydrochaeris. Taxonomy (NCBI): domain Eukaryota; kingdom Metazoa; phylum Chordata; class Mammalia; order Rodentia; family Hydrochaeridae; genus Hydrochoerus; species Hydrochoerus hydrochaeris. Next base: position 101,317 of record PVLA01007282.1, on the reverse strand, counting down.
ACTGTCGGGGGAGCTGCATAGGCACAGGGCACCCCTGTTGCATTTACAGCACCATGTGGCTGTATTGGGGTGCCTGGTCCCCCATATTGTCAGCCACAGTGAGAGACACAGTCTTCCCCAAATGGTCTGGCTTCAAATGCTCTGGCCAGTTTTCCCATCTCAGTTCTGGTTTGGATTCCGATCTTGGTGGCTGCACTGACACCAGAAAAGGCCTCTGTGGCCTCCGGGCCAAGAGCATGTGTCTTGACAGCCCTTGGCATCGCGGAACCCCTCTTGGGCGTTGGCCTATCTGGGGCCTGAGAAATGGGCGGAGATGTTGCCTTTCCCTGCCAATGTAAGGGATTCTAGCAACATCACCAAAAGCTTCAGGCTGCTGTTTAAAAAAACATAGGCACGGAGGTGTATGCTGTACTACCAGCTACAGGAGCTGGAGCAGGGAAATCCTAAGTTTGAGGCCCTGGGCAATTTAGTGAGATCCCACCTCAAAATAAAATTGTAAAAAAGGCTGGGCATGTAGCTTAGTAAAATCAACCCAAGGTAAACCAGAACATGGGTACAGCTTCTGAGCCAACAATTCCATTCTTAAATATGTATTTCCGGCAGGGAAGCACACATATGCATCCCGAAAGACATGAGCAATTTGTAATAGCCAAAGCTGAAAATAACCCAAATTTCTATCAACAGTGGCATGAATAAATAAATTGGGGTACAGTCATACAATGGAATATAGCAATAAGACCAAGCAAAATATTGTATTCTTAACAGACTAGAAAAACCATATTTCATATTTACTTGATCACTTTTGAAGCTCCCCACCGCCCCAGTATCAGGAATCCAATTCAGGGCCTCATGCTTGCCAGGTAGGCATTATGCTGCTGAGCTGTATCCCCGCCCCTTATCTGTTGTTTATTTTACTTACTTATTTATTTATTTATTTAGGTACTGGGATCAAACTCACAACCTTGTGCTTGCCAGGCAGGTGCTTGGGCCACTGAGCCACATCCCCCACCCCCAGCCCTTAGCCTTAACAACATGAGTGAATGTCACTCAGCAAAAGAAGTTACACATAAAAACCTCCCATACTGTAAGATTCCACTGACAGGCCTGGTGTGAGGGTGCACACCTGTAATTTCAGAAATTGGGAGGCTGAGGCAGGAGGACTGCCATGAGTTTGAGGCCAGCCTGGGCTATATGGTGGGTTCTAGGTCAGTCTGTCTCAAAATTACCAGTAAGTAAATAAATAAATAAGATCTCACCGATATGAAACTCAAAAATAGGCAAAAGTAATTTAAGGCGACAGAGGCCCCCTGGGACAGGGACTGGGAGAGGGCATGGGGGCTTCAGGGATGCTCTGTTTTTATTTATTTATTTATTTATTTATTTATTTATTCATTTTGGTACCAGGGATTGAATTCACGATCTTGTGCTCGCCACACAGGCATTTATACCACTGAGCTAAATCCCCTGCCTGGGATGTTCTGTTTTCGATGACACAAGTGATGGCCACACATGTGGGCCCACAGGAGTGTCTGTGTGCCCAGGATTTGTGCAATTTTTTTTTTTTTTGAGACAAGATCTCACTTAGCACAGGCTGGCCTCAAATCCCCAGAAATCCTCCTGCCTCCGCCTCCCAATTTCTGGGATTATAGAGGTACACCACCATGCCTGGCATTTGTGCACTTTTTGTAACGATACCTCAATAAAAAAGTTTACTTAAAAATAATTACTGGTGGGGCCGGGGATTTAGCTCAGCATCATAAGGGCCTGCTTGGCAAACGACATTGTGAGTTTGATCCCCAGTACCAAAAAAAATTAGTAGATGTGGTGGTATGTGCTTATAATCCCAGCTATTTGGGAGGCTGAGGCAGAAAGATCCCAAGTTTGAGGTCAGCCTGGACATTCCAGTGAGAGCCTGTCTTAAAATAACATAAAATAAAATAGACTGCAAATGTAGCTCAGTGATACATTGTACTTGGATTTAAACCCCAGCACCAAAAATAAATAAATATATGTTGCCTCTGACTCAGTTCGCAGCAGGTAGGAAGTCTAAGCAGAATCCAGAAACAGATTCATTCTGTCAGCAGTGACGCCTGCTGATCCTTAGTGACCTGGGTTGTCCAAAGTCCTCAGATCGGATGTCAGCAACTAGAGTTGTGGGGACGGAGGAAAAGAGGGATGATGCCCCCCAATACCAAGCAGAGGGTATCAGAGCGCACCCAGAAGGCCTGCGGGGGCCACACTGCCCGAGCAGGCTGAGGGGACTCTTACCTGAGCACACTGTGGGTGGGCCCAGGCCAGCTCCCCAAGCCTTCTAAGAGACCCACTACCCACATTCACCTCCTCAGAGCCCGGTGGAAGCAGAGGAGAGGGCAGAATGGGCAAGGGGCTGGACTAGGACCCGCATTACGCTTGGCACCAGCCCACATTCACCAGTTTCTGTGTTGCTGGAGCTCTCCAGGCTGTCAGTGGCTCCGCTTGAGGAAAGCCAGGGCGTGGCTGGTCCCTGGACAAGCTTCTGGTGGGGTTCACTAAGTGGGGTGGGGATGGGGTGCCAGGAACTGGCCCCACATGCCCCTGCTCTGGTGAATAGAGCTTCCCAGCCCAAAGCACAGCCCCAAAAGGGAAGTCACTGAGCACCCCAGTGCTGGGAGGCCTCAGGGCACCCCACACACAGGGGGTGCTGCTGGACCCTTGGTCAATGTCTGCATGGGACGGAGTTTCTGGAGCTGGCAGCAAGCTCTGGGTTTGCCTCCAAACCAGGGAGGCACTCATTCTGTGGGCTGCAGAAACCTTGAATCAGACCCAAGATGGGTGGGACTTGCCCTGGGTCACACAGCAGTCCCTGGCACATGGCTGGTTTGTTGGAGAAGAGAATATCAGCTTCAAGACTAAACCATGGAGCCAGAGGGAAGCAGATGGCGTCTAACTGCTCCATCTTCACCCCACTGTACAGATGGGCAAAACTGAGTCTTCAAAGAACTCAGCACCATCTTCCTGCCTCACATGCAGTGAATCTGCTGAATCTTGGCTTCGTGCTATGGAATCACACCCACTGTTCTCATCTCTGTCTCCTTCCTCTAATCTGAGTTTCTCCAAGACACATCCCTGCCCACCCACGCAGTCACCCTTCACCCACCTGGAGCATGAAGATTGGCAAACTGTTACTGCCAAGGGTCAGCTGGGAAACCGTGTTGGCTCCGTGACGCTCGGTCCCTGAAGTCTGTGCTGCAGCCAGGTGGCTCTGCCTTGGAGCAGAAGCAGCCGGAGACAATATGCAAATGGGCAAGCGTGGCTGCCTTCCTTTATTTATGCAGACTGAAATTTGAATTTCATGTAATTTTTACATGTCATGAAGTATTACTCTTCGTTAAGTTTGTCTTCATCTATTAAAAATGAGACGACTATTCTTAGGTCATGGATTGTACGAAAACAGGCAGAAAGCCAGGTCTGCCCCTTGGGCTGTGGTGCAACAATTTCAGATTCTAGAATGTTCTGTCTTGGGGCTCAGACCCCTAAAATCACTGAGGCAAAAGGTCATGCCATGGGTGGTAATAGAGCAGCCAGCATTTCCTGGGATATAGGATTTGGGGTGCTAAAACTGGTTCGGTCCCTGGCCAGTCAGTGATGGGGCACCCTATGTGATCATCATGAACCCAAAGTGCGGCAGATTTGAGGGCCAGCCTCTTGGGACCCTAGGGTGAGCCCCAGGGTCTGCCCTGTGCACTGCCTAGCCCTTGCTGTCTGGAACTGGTCTGGTCCCGTGGTGGCTGGATGTCTGCAGGGAGGTGGCCCCGTCCTCCAAGCAAGAAAACCTCTGTGGTCTGGGAGCTCTCAAAAGGCAGGAAGTTGAATCATCAACTCCGGTAACGTCTCTGGCCAGGGAGCTTCGGGCCCAGGGGGCTGGCTCTGTGCTTTGTTTGCTGCTTTCTCTGAACAGGGAAGCTCTGGTTAGGCTTCTGAAGAAATGAGAGCCGTTGAGGCAGGAGGGGAGGACAGCTGCACATGGAAGAGCAGGAGGAGGAGGAGGAGGAGGAGGAGGAGGAGGTTGGCTTGGGCTCTCCCACCCAGCTGTCTGTTCTCCCCGTGTGGCTTTGAGTGATTCCCTCGCCCTCTCTGTTTCTTGGCTTGGTTTCCTCTATGCAATGAATGACTCTGAGAACCTGCTTGGATTAAGACTATGAATGGTGGTCAAAGGAAGAGCGGAGGCCCGAAGACCTCCTGGCTTTAGCAGGGACACGGAATGCTCGGCTTTATGCCCCTGTCAACTCCTTGCTTAGGAGCAGGACCTGCTCAGCACCCCAGTGCAGACTGGGAGACAGGAAGGAGACAAATCTGGATTTAGGAGAATGGAAAAGGGGTAACAGGAGGACACCCAGCTTATGACGTCATACCACCTGCTTATTAAACACTTGAGGTGTGTCAGTGACCCCTGAAGGATCTCATGACCCTCACCGTGACCCTTAAAGATAATCATTATTTCCATCATTTTTAAGTAAGGCAAATGAGGTCCAGAGAGATGAAATACCTTGCTCAAGATCGCACAGCCACTAAGGGACACAGCTGCAGTGACCCTTGAGTTAGAGGGTGGCTCTGAGGCCTCAGGAAGCAGGGTGAGGCTCCTAAAGAAGTCCAGGGAAGGACCCAGGAGAGCATGTTCCTCTCTCTCCTAGCGGCAAAAGACCCAGGGAATGCTAAGAGGTCTACGGTTGGCTGGGCTTGGGGAGGTGCCCCCAGCCAAGGAGGACCGTGCTCACCAGCATCCCTAGAAGAAGGTCTCATGGGGCCTATGGAGGAAGGGGGACACACAACAGGACAATGCTGAGCACCCACCCTGCCCAGATCGGGGTGCTGCATCAGGCTGGGGGTTCAGCCTATGGACCACCCAGCTCGTGCTGCATGGCCGCCCTTGTCCCCTGTGTAGGCTCAGAGGTGTGTGACCAGCCTTGGTGCAAGGCCAGGGTGCGGTCCCCAGGAAGGGGACACAGCAACACAGCTGACAGATGGTTCTGGAACAAGGGGCCAGGACTGGACTCCCAACATGGGCTCAGCCTAGGCCTAGAGATGCCAGCTCTCCTCTGCTGCAGGTTCAAAGCCAGGCTCAGCCAGACCCCTGGGCCTTCCTTCCCCTCCCTGGGACATTATGCGCTTCTCCATGAAGCCCTGGATCTGAGAAGCATTTTGAGCCAGCCTGTCAGTGCCCACCTGAGAGCCCAGCGCTCTGGGAGCCTGAGGTAAAACAAAACAAAAAAAAAAAAGCATCTTGTTCACATCTGCCATCTCGTCACACTGACTGAAACTGGCAGCAACGGGGACCCCCAGGATCCCCCAGCCCGAGGGCCTACCAAAGCCAGTCATGGACAGCAATGGGAATGGAAAAGGAGACCCAGAAGTCTCAGCCCCTGGGCTCCATGTGTGACCGCCCCATGGCTGGGCCCCAGGAGCCCACTAGGCATGCAGACATTTGGCTTCCATTATCCGGCTATTTGGGCAGACCCGAGCTAGACCTGAGGACTGCAAGCTTGCAGTACTTCTTTATTAGGCAGAGCTGGCTCACCTTCCTACAGCAGTCTTTTCTTTTAGGCCCCCAGAGGTCCGTGGTCAGCGCATCTCCCCACCCACCCTTGGGCCTGTGGCTGTAGGGAAGGAAGGAGCAGCCTCCACCCAGAGCACACTTTCCCTGAGCCAGTGGCTGCACCTGGCCAAATCCAGGTTGGGCCCTGCCCTCTTCCCTGCTCCCTCCCACCCTCTGGGAGCCCTAGCTCCTCCCCCTGAGAAAGGGCAGAACTGGACTGGCCGGTTGGGGACCTTGTGGCACTGCCCTGCCTGGGCTGAGCAGTGACAGCTCTGGGCCTCTCCCTGCTCCAGGAGGGAGTGCAAGGCTGGGTGTGGGGCCCCGAGGCCCCAGAGCTTCCCCGGTCCAAAGGTCACCAACAGCTCCACCACTGGGAGCCTTCGGAGGGCCAGCTGGGGCCAAAGGCTCAGGACAATGGAAGGTGGGAGGAAGAGCCGAAGCTCATCCTGGGGCCTCAGGGCCTCTTCTGTCACTTCAGGCTGGCAGGGCTGCCTCTGCTCCCCTCACCTTGCAGCCTGCTGCCTCTAGACAAATTCCCAGAACAGCCCCTCCTGTGCCCAAAGTGGGGGCAGGTCTCCCCTAGGATGTGAATGAGATATCACCAAGCTGCCAGGCTAGGGAGCAGGTCCCTGCTCAGCTTCTCAGTCCCCCCCTCCCCGGGGCGGTCACTCGCCCTCATCTGGAATAGATGCTGTCAGACTTGCTAATGGTGACATGTCTGACACTGGCAGCAGGTGGACAAGGCAGACGGTTGGTCTGGGTTTTTGGCAGGGCCCCAGGGGCCTTGGTGAGCTCCATTCCTCTGTGGCCCTGGCCATGGGTGTGGCCAAGTGGGCTCCTCCGTGGGGCAGGATGGATCCCCTGGGAGGTACAGTGAGGAAGCAGGTCCTCCAGTCAGGGCTGTTTATGTTCAATAGTTCTGTCTCCAAGGTGTCACATGCCCTCTCGTGGGGACATCCGAGCACAGGTGAGAAGTCGGACAGGAATGGTGCAGAGGGAATTGCTAACTAGCTAAGGGGCTGGATTCAAGGCTTCTTTGGGGACCGGAAAGAGCTGCCCACTGGGCACCACGGCGTGGACCAAAGGAGCCCTACTGTGGATGCAGGCACTGGTATCAGAGAGAGCTGCCAAGTGAGGGAGAAAAGCTGTCAGAGCAGGAACCCAGGGAGTAGAGTCTGGAGGTGGGAGTGTGCCGGGCAGGTGGATCCGGGAAGATGTGCAGAAAGGAGCTCTAGCCCTGTGCACCTGCCCTTCCAAGCCTTTGCCCACTGCTGTGGTTTGATTGCGCCCCCCCTGCATACACACAGAGAGGTATGTTGAAGTCCTTGCCTCCAGGACCTGCAAAGCTGATCTTATTTGGAAACAAGGTCTTTGCAGATTTAATAGTTAACCCGAGGTCATGAAAGTGGCTCTTAATCCAGTACAACTGGTATCCTTGTAAAGAAGAGGAAATTTTGAGCTAGATGCAGTGCTGCTGTGCATGCCTATAATCCCAGCCTCTTGGGAGGCTGAAGTGGGGGGACTCAGTTCAAGGCCAGTCTGGACAACTTGGCAAGAACCCATCTCAAAATGCATAAAAAGGGCTGAGAATGCACCAAAGCAGTAGAGCATTTGCTGTGCATGTGCAAACCCCTGAGTTTAATTCCCAGGACTGCAAAGAAAAAGGAAAATTTGGGCACACACACAGACACACAACCATGTGAAGACATAAACCTGAAGGAATAGGACCTTATGAAGATGGAAGCAGAGACCTTGGTGATGCTACCACAAGCCAAGGAAACCTGGGGCTGCCAGGCACTGGAAGGGGCAAGGAAGTCTCCCCCAAGAGCTTTGGAGGGAGCAAAGCTTGTCAGACTTTTGACCATGACAGCTGGAGAAGTTTCAGTTGTCAGCCATCCCTTTGGTGGCACTTTGTTACAGCAGCCTAGGACAGTGACATACCCATCCTGGCTCTGCCTGGGGTGCTCCCTCCAGCCCTACCCCTCTAGCTAGTCCTCTGGCTGTCCAACCTCTGTCCAGGCCTGCCCACATCCCAGAACCCTGACCCTGTGCCCTTCCTTACTTAACAGATCTGGAAGGCGTGCTGGCCCTGACCTGTCACAGGGCAGCAGCTCAGCTGGCACAGGGTGGCTGCTCCTTAGGTGAGAGGTGGATAATGGTGAGGTCCAGGAGACAGGAGCTGTGTGGCACTAGCTCTGCCATGGCACCGGCTGTGCCATCTACTCCTGTACAGCCTGGCCTCGCCCAGCCTGAAGATGAAGAAGTCCTCACAGAGGTGACAGTGTCATGCACATGGCCTGTCTCCCACTCCTCCACTTTCTAGTTCCCTCCAGGATTAGTGTGATTGGGGAGAACTGGGGAAAATTCCTAACTTTCCCTTTCGACTGGGCCACTGGCCTCAGCGTGAGCCACAGCGTATCTGCTCAGGTCCCTCCAACAAGAGGACTGTCTGTGGCCCGATGACTCATGCACACTGCTCCATCCTGCAACCTTGGGCGGGATTTGGGCTGGGGACGGTGCCAGCCAGTGCAGGCTTAGGAGCTTGGACATCCTGTCGCCCCAACCCAGGCCCTCAGAACGGAGTGTACTCGGGTGAGAGCAGGCAGCAGCGCTCATCTGATACTGGGAGCTGAGTGATGAAAGGGACAGACAAGACAAAGAGCAGGAACCAAGTCACAGAGGTAGCAATGAGTCTGACATGACCAAGAAATGAAAAGAAGGGGGCTGGGGATTTAGCTCAGTGATGTAAGCCCCTGTATGGCAAGTGCAAGGTTGTGAGTTTGATCCCTGGTACCAAAAAAAAAAAAAAAAAAAGAAGAAGAACTAAAAAGGATGGGGGCTGTAGCTCAATGGTAGAGAGCTTGCCTAGCATGTGCTAAGGCCCTGGGTTTGCTCCCCAGCACCCCCACACACTCACACTCGCACTTGTGCACACACACACACACATACCCACCCACCCATGCGTGCATACACACACACATCAACAAAACCTACAGGGGAGACCAGAACTTAGAAGTCAGTGACAGGCCCAGTGACTGGTCTGGGCCTGTGTGGATATCCCACAAAAATCTCCCTGTGGCAAGGCCCCTAATCTTACCTGCAAAGTACCTTTTGTCAAATAAGGCACTGTATTCACAGGTTCCATGGAGGACAAGATAAGCATTCTAGGTTGGGCATTATTCTGGCCTATACCTCATCTCTGGTCTATCTCCATTGTCCCTCTATGTCTATGTGCCTTTCTGCCCTATTTGGATCTAACCGAGGATCTGTTGACCTGTGACTGGGCCACGATTTATCCCTTCCTTCCCCTTTACCCAGTATCAACAAGTGATTTATTGCTCTCTCATTCCCTCATGATTTTGGTCTTTCTTTCAGTCTGATAACTCATCAGCATCCCTCAGCCATCCATCTAGTTAAGCTGACTTCTGAACTCAATCTATCACTTAATCGCCTTCTGTCCATGCTGAATTATCCATCACCCAGCTCCACATTTGCACCAGTGTCTCACAGGTGGATACTCTTTCCTAGTGTCTACAAATAAATCCAGCAAATATGCATGCCATGGTGCCCACGGTTACATCATGAGTGGGTAAAAAGTGAGACGGTCACCCCACTGGCCATGTGCAGTTCTTTCTCGTCTATCACCATCACAATTGACGCCATGGTCCTCAATCCATGCATTCTCCAATCTTGTCATCCACAGAGGGACCATCCTTCTGTGGGCTTTGCAGCCTGACTGGACAGGTGCTCTAGTCTGCCTCTTGCCCACCAGCCATCCTGTGTATACATAAATAATTCAGGCTCATTTTAATTTGAGGTTGATCATAGATAAAATGTGGGTAGAAAAGCATACGTGCTAGGCAAGCATTTTGTGCATAAATAACGAATCTTAGAGTTCAGCGGAAGTTATTTTTAGGTTGTCTGGGAAAATGGTTCAGAAGATGTGGACACTAGAGTTGTGGCCTCAGGTGTGTGCAGACACACATATGCACACGAATGCATGTATATGTGCACCCTCTCTCCTCCTCCAGCCCCCACACTAGCAAGTCCCTCCTGGCTTCCTCTTCCCCTCTATGCATACAAAAGGCCAGAGCAGACACCTCAGCAGTGACTCATGTGCTACCTCCTGTTGGTTCCAACCCAGGAATGTCACCTCCCCACTTCGCCACAGCAAGGATGGTGTCTGCTTTTTTTAAGGCATGTCCTCCCAGCCTGGCTGGCTAGAGCACTGGACATCCAGCAACTGCTGGCCTTTCCTTGAACTCTGCATGCAGTTGGGGATTGGGGAGGTAAGGGAACCAGTTGTCCAGGGGTAGATGCTCTCCAGGGAAGTCCCCGCCCACCGCCGCCCAACGCGGCCCACTGCAGGCCCCTCTGCCTCACTCTCGGCTGTCCCTCCTTGCCATCTTACAAGCCAGGGCAGTACAGGCTTTCTTCTTTGTATAGAACTTGCCTCCAGGAGTTAGGCAGATGGGCTGTGCCTGTGGCTGGCCTAACTGGGGATCTGCTCAATAAGAATTGCCTGCTGCCAAGCATCTTGGCAGCGTGGCTACCAAGTCTCCATTCATGCCTAGGCCTCCCTACAGAACCCAGCTGGAGCGGGAGCACATTTAGAGGCTGCTTGTCTTCCGCCAGAGCTGCAGATCCTGCACTCTCACTAGTCTTAGAGCTCAGGCCACCTCATCCTCTCAAGTCTGTTTCTCAAGCCTTGAGGCAAGGACAGCTTGGTCACCAGGGCCCAAAGGAGGCTTCCAAATCAGCCACCTTGCACCCTGGAGCACCTCCCATTAAGGAGGATGCCTTGGCTGGGACAGTGGGCCCTGTACCGAGCCGTAAACCTAACCACATACTAGAAGTTCAAATCCACCATCTGGAGCTGGGTGTGGTAGCACACGCTGGTAATCCCAGCCCTCAGGAGGCAGAGGCAGGAGAATTGTGAGTTTGAGGCCAACCAGAGCTACAAAGTTAAGTTCCAGGCCAGCCTTAACTGCATAGTGAAACACTGGGTCAAAAAACAAAAAACAAAAAAGACCCAAATCCACTGTCTGCCCATCTTGCCTCCAGCGGTACCCTCAGGGCAGGGACCTCACCTGACATATTTCTGTAGTTTGACGCTAGCCGGGGTTGGGCCCAGAGAGGCATAACTCTATACTTGAACGTGGCTTGAACACCAGCGTCCCCCAGGCCTAGCCCCCAAGCCCTGGCCTCTGCAGCCTTGTCCTTGCCAGGCTGGAGCCCTCGCTGCATTAGTTCTTATTAACCAGTGAGCACCCGTCAGGTAATGAGTCACCCCAGGAATGCTCCAAATATGCTGGGCAGAAATGGCTCGCCACCTGCCCACACAGGAGGTGCCTTCTGGAAGCCACAGCACTCGGGAACCTCTGTCTGCCCTACTCATGGCCCAGCCCGCCCAACTTCCACTGCAGACCAGCCTCAGTGAGAAGGCTCTGGTCAAGGCTGGTCCAGTTGGGGCAGCCCAGAGTGACCCTGACCCTGCGTCTGCAGGTGTGTCCACAGGTATTCAGACAGAAATGCTCACTTTGGGGCTGGGCGTGTGGCCGCATGGCAGAGCACCTGCTTAGCCTGCATGAGGTCCTAGGTTTGCTCCCCAACTTTCATTTCTTAGTGTTTTTACTGCACACAGGATCATAGAGTACGAGGTAGCCTGAAATCTGCCTGTCACTTGACACTTTCTGTACCTGATGCCCAAAGCTACACGGTGCCCCTTGTCCCCTCTGCTGCCTTGCTCCATCCGTACTGTGCTTTACTCAGCTGGTCCCGTACTGATGCCCAGGCGGCTTCCAGTTCTTTGGGGTTCAGAGCAGGACCATGACAATCCTTCTCAAACAGGTCCCCTTGTCCCGCACTAGGGGTCTCTGAGGGGGGGATTTCTGGAGGTGAATGGCATGCTCTGGTCTCTTCCTCCCACTGCAGGTCTCACTGTCACCTCAGATGGCTCCTCAGACGTTTTCCTGCAAACGTCAAAACTTTCCTGAAAGTTCCTTACTCAGGAGACCCCCAGGTTAGCATCATGCTGCATGCCCCCTGCAGATACCATCCCGGTCTCTGGGACACCCTTCACCCTCCTGGTCACATCTGATGCTCCAGATGCTCTGGTCTGCGTGTGGCTCGTCCCCCAAGGACACACGTGTCTAAAGCTTGGTCCTCAATGTGGGAAGGGGGGGGTTATGGGGAGGTCCTTGGGGGCCCTGCCCTCCTCAGGGGGTGCTGGTCTCCTCCCAGAATGAGGCGTTTGGTTTTATAGAACTGGAGATGACAGCCAGGGTCTCACCTTGCTAGATGAGAGCTACCTTCCCAGCCCCTTGGAGTGAGTTCTCCATAATCCCGATGTCATAGAAGCCTGAGCCAACTCCAGACCACCTCTGGCTTCCCATCTTGCACTGAGACTCCGCCCCCTCAAGTGCCCTTCTATAGGAGAGAGCATCTGCCCGCCAAGTGCTCTGGAACCAGAACTGAGCTAGTGCTGGGCTGTGTCCTTTACCCTTCACAACTGCGAGCTTGAAAAATCTCTTCTTTTTGCAAAGCACTGAACTGTAGGGTTTTTATTTTTCTTTTTTTGCAGTGCTGTGTCCTGAACCTAGGTCCAGCACACCACTGAGTTACACTCAAGCCCAAACGGTATTTTGTTACCGTAATGAAAAGCAGGACTCATGTACCATTTCCACCCTCACCCTCAGGCCTTGCTCAAGAAATTCTTTTTGCCATGCCAACCCCCAGGCTCATAAAACAGCTTGATTTACAATGGCAATCTACCCACCTGACTGCCTAGATGGGCACAGATCCTATGGGCTGGGGATGTGGCTCAGTGGCAGAGCACTTGCCTAGCATCAAAAGGCCCTGGGTTTGATCCCCAGCATTGGAAAAAGAAATTAATTAAGTGAGCACAAGTCCTACAGAGACAAGATCTGGACCTAAAGCTCATTGCCTTAGTATAGACAGGCTGATCCTGTAGGTGTATTTATAAATTGTTTTATTTTTCTGCTTTTTTTGAGACAGGGTCTCATTCTATAATTCAGGATGGTCTTAAATTCACTCTGTAGCCCTGGCTGGCCTTGAACTCATGGCATCCTCCTGCCTCAGCCTCCTCAGTGCTGGGACTACAGGCATGTGCCATAATGGCCAGCTGCTGTTATTATTATTAGTAGTAGAAGTAGTTTGGGTCTTTTTGAGACAGGATCCTGTTATGCAGTTCAGGCTGGCTTTGAATTCACTTTGTAGCCCAGGCTGGCCTCGAATTTGCAGTGATCCTCTTGCCTCAGCCTCCTGAGTGCTGGGAATGCAGGTATATGCCATCACTCCCAGCTATTATTATTATTTCATACCTGGGATTGAACTCAGAGCCTCAAACATGCTAGGCAAGAGCTCTGGTAAGCTATATTCTTAGGCCTTTTTATTTTATTCTGAGACAGAGTTTCCCTAAATTGTCCCAGCCTTGAACTTGCAATCTTCCTGCCTCAGCCGCAAGGGTAGCTGGGGTTACAGGTGTGCATTCTGCTTGCACACGCACCATAGGTGTGTGCATCCAAGGGCAGGGTCTGTCGGACGGAGGAAAATTTGCTTTGATTTAGCAGAAACGCTGGGAAAATCCAGAAGGTTCTGCTTGCACTGCTCAGCTGGACTTGGTGCTAGCACCCGAGGTCTTGGTGATTCTCGGTCTGTGCTGGCCCCCTCAGCTCAGGGCAGATGCCTTGCCCTTTGACACTCACTGGCCACCGGAGTTGGCCACACTTACTGGCTATTGCCAGTTTCCAAGGACACATTTGCTGGCTCTGGGGGGTCTTCACTTCTGCTGCCTTTGGTGGTTATGAGTAAAGTCTGAGGGTCTAAGAAGGGACAAGTGGCCCAGCTGGCACGTCATCCAGTTGTCTCCTGGGGACTGGTCTGGTCAGCACTGTCTCTGAGCTGCTGGCCAGCGCTCCAGAGCGCTGTGCACGGAAATGCGCCTCAGCGCCAGGGCAGGACCTTGCCAGGCAGGGTCTTCAGCCACACACAGCCCTGGCGAGCTTGTCCCTCGGCCCTGGGCCGCAGCTGCAGCCCGGCAGAGGCTGAAGCTGCTGTCCTGTCCTGCCCTGAATGCCAAATACGTGTTCTGTACAGGTCTTGGCATAATAGTAGGCTCTTAGGAAATAGTTACCCAATGGCCAAAGCGATGAACACTTGTACTGTTTTAGAGGAGGCTGCCCACTGACCGGAAGTGGGGGGGAGGAAGACCAGATTCTAAAAGCAGAGGAGTCGGAAGGAAGTGTGAGCAAATCACACCTGTATCTGTGCACTCTGATCCCACTCTCCCCTTCAGGATTCCACAGGAACCCCAGCGGGATGGCAGGCCTTGGCACCCGAATTCCAGAATCTCTACACCGTCTTTATACAGTGCTCCCGTGAGGGTGACTCGTGACCTGGAAGCATCAGGGTCAGTTGGCAACCTAGGCCTCCAGAGGGGCACAAGACCCCAGGTGAGTCGTGCACATGGCACCCGGAGTCAAGGGACACCCCGCACTGCGAGGGCGTCAACAGCAGCCTGCGCCAGTGAGTGCTGCGCACCTGCGGCAGGGGCGGCTGCTGGGGCGCGGGGTGGACCACGCCGGGGCCTCTGCCTACCTTGGTGACTCAGACACATTACTGAGTCACGTATTTTCTGTCTCTCCAGTCCTTAAAAGCTGCCTGCAATGTAGCAGGCACTCATTGAAGATCCAGTGCATGAATGCTAAACAAACCTTATGCTATTTTATTTTCAACTAAGGTGCTTGAGGCATGCTGGACATCTGCTTCTGGACACTAACTGCAAGTTATCTGAAAGGAGTATTTTGTTCCCAGTAAAGCCTCCTGCAACAAGAGCTACTGTCTAATGAGCAATTACCGAGGGCCAGACCAGTGCTCGCAGCCGTGTAAACCTTCTCCCCGCGCTTCACGAAGTGCAGCCCGTGAGCAGGGCACTGAGAATGCCACAGTGCTGCGGTGCGGTGGGGCAGACAGGTAACCCCGGCCGTTAAGCAGGCTGAGGCAGGAAGATCTTGAGGTTGAGGCCAGCCTGAGTAAGGTCTTGCTTCAAAAAAAAAAAAAAAATTAAAAAAAAATTTTTTTTCTGGTACCGGGGATCAAACTCATGACCTTGAACTTGCTAGGCGGCGCTTAAGCCACTGAGCTAAATCCCTGGCTCCAAAATTTTTTTAAAAAAGGCTGGAGATAGGGGTGGGGGTTTAGCTCAGCGGTGTAAGTGCCTGCTTGGCAAGCATGGAGTTGTGAGCTTGATCCCTGTTACCAAAAAAAAAAAAATTTAGGGCTGAGGATATATATAGCTCAGTGGCATAAGCACCTGCCTGGCAAGTGCGAGGTCATGAGTTCAATCCCTGGTACCAAAAAAAAAAAAAAAAAGGCTAGAGATTTAACTCAATTGTAAAATGCAATCCCCAGTTTCAGCAATGAGAGAGGGGTAGAGAGAGACAGACAGACAGATAAAATCTTGCTAAAAACACAGATCTTAGAGCCCTGTTGCAGAATCCTTGATAAGGCCCAGAAATCAGGGAAGGAAACCGAGGCACAAAGGAGTTAAATGGAGCTCAGTGTGGTGGCACACACCTGTAATTCCAGCACTTGGGAGGCTGAGGCAGGAGGATCAGTGTGAGTTTGAGACCAGCCTGAATACATAGTGAGACCTTGTCTCAAGAAACCAAACAAATAAAAAATTTTTAAAGTTAACTTACTCAAGGCCATGAATAACCCTAACCCCAACCCTAACCCTGGAACACACAGTCTTAATTCTCTTGTCTATTACAATGACAAAATTGATGTTCAGGATATTAATATTTAGCCATATGTAAGGTATGGAGTATATTTCATTTGTGAACAAAGTTTGCTAGACTGAACTCTTTGTAGTCAGTATTTTTGTTTCCCTAAGAATCTGTAGCATCTCTTACCATGCTTAACACATAGAATTCCTTGACAAAAGTTTTTTTTAAAATAATTACCTATATAATTAATTTTTTTTGAGATAGGGTCTGGCCATGTAGTTCAGACTGGCCTTGAACTCATTAAGCAGTCTAGGCTAGCCTTGAACTCCGGCCGACCATCCTGCCCCAGCCTCCTGAGGAGCTGGGATCACAAGCCTGCATGACTGCATCCTTCTCCAATGTGGTCTAAACTGAATTCTACAGCTACATGGTTATTATCCCTGTATACATTATTGGATAAACGTACGCAGAGGATAGCTCATTTTTAGGTAGCATCCTGGGACAAACTGTAGCAACTATCGACTTTACCCCTCTCTGTTGAACCCAGTGCAGGCAAGCTTTGGCTCGCCTGACTCCAAGATATGGCTCTGTCCAGGTCACCTGTAGCTCCTACCTTGCTGAGCCTAATGATCAATTCTCAGTGTTCAGCAGCTCTGGGCACAGGGCTTCCCCCCTCCTGAAATACCTTTGTTTAGGACATTGAAGACATCGTTTAGGCGTTTAGGACATCCCTCCTAGCTCTCTACATGCTTCTCTTTGAGTGGGCATCTCTGCTGATAATTCTTTATCTTCTAGACTCTTAACCTTGCAGTGCCTAAGAGTACATCTTTGGGTCCTTTCTTCTATATTCATTTTTTTGATGATCTCTAACATCCCTATACCTTTAAATACCATCTACCTGCTGACCATTTTGAAAATCTGGTATCTTCGGCTGGGACCTCACCATGAGCCGAGGCTGCCGTTTGTAGCTGCCTGTGAGCTGTTCACCACTGTACGTTGAACAGGCGTCTCGAGATTTGCGTCCAGCGTGGTGCTTCTAATCCTTCTCCAAAACCTACTCCTTCTAGTTTCTTCCATCTTAGTTAATGATGACTCCGTTCTGCAACTGACTTAAGGTAAAACCCTCGTAGTCATCCTTAACTTGTTTTTGGTACTGGGAATCAAACTCATGACCTCGAGCTTGCCAGGCAGGTGACTGTGTGGCTAAGCTAGACCCCTGGCCCTCTCATCCTTAGCTTCTTTCTCTCTCATTCCATCAGCAGCTTCTGTCAAGACACAGTACTGGACCACTGGTGAATATTTCTGCTGCTACCACTCTAGGCCACGCTACCATCATCTCCGACCCGGTTTATTAGGTGACCCCCTAAATGCTCTTCCTGCTTAAGCCTTCTCCCCTTCTGTCTGTTCTCCACGTGACAGCCAAGTGACCTGCAAAATTCAGGGTCTGGTCATATCCCTCTTCAGCTCAAAACCTTCCGTATCACTCCAGTGAAAGCCAAATTCCTAGGAATGTCTTGCAAGGCCTCATATAATCTCTACTTTTTGCAGAGTAATCAACCTGTTGTCTATCTTTGCATTTTTAAATTTGTTGGTCTCTGTAGAGACAAGGGCTCTTTGCTCTTTTCTGTGTGCATGCTGTAGATTTTGAGAGTCTGTGAAACCTGTGGACTCCAAACTTAAGATCTTTCAAACCATAAAAGAAGCTCCACAAATTACAAACAAAACTGATTATACTGAAATACAGCTTTCGGCATGCTTTAACAATGTGTAATACAGTAACGTATGTAAAAAAGCAATATATGCATGTGCTTCTTTGTTAATTCATTAAATTATTAGAGCTAGCAGCATAATTTTGAAGCAGTGACGAGTATAATACTGTATTTTAAGGTATTTGGAACGACCGTAGTGTGATATGAAATTATCTGATTTGTACTAGTAACAGTATCACAGGTGCTGTTAATATCACTAATTTGCTGTCTGTCTGGAAGAACATGCTATATTTTAATTAGTGAAAATAATGCTGTCATTTTTTTTCTCTTGTTGAAGGTCAAGATCCCTTGGATTCTATCCACAGCTCTATGGAGGGGTGCATTCATGGACTCCACATTGAGAAGCCCTGGCTGCTAACACTCTCCTAATGTACTTACACACACACACACACACACACACACACAGCCCAAGCAGCTCACAACTTGAGTTTTTTGTTTGTTTGTTGTTTATTTTCAGGGTCCCACTGCATTCACAGGCTGAGCAGGAAGATCACAAGTTCAAGGTCAGTCTGGGCAACTTATTGAGACCATACTTGAAAATAAAAACTTTTCAAAAAGGTGAAGGATGTAGCTCAGTTGTAGAGTACTTGCCTAGCAGGTACTGGGTCCTGGGTTCCATTCCCAGTACACTAAAAGAAAAAAAAAAAAAACATTTCAATGAGATGTTCCCTGACTATTCTACTTAAAATTGTACCCCAACACCATGTTGTCCCCCTTTTCCTATTTGTTATTTAATTTTTCTCCATAGCACTTAATGACTGCCAAACAAAACAACATTTCCTATCTATTTTTACATGGTACATCTCGTTCCTCTAGTAAGTTCCGGCAAGACCAGGCATTTGTGCCTGATCCATCTGAGCTCGGTCCACAACACCTAGAATGCTACCTGGCATGAAGGGGACGCTCCGCAAATTCTCATGGGACGAAATGAATAATTATATCCCCCACAAACTCCTGCAGCTCATTTCTTCGCCTGCAAAAAGTTAATGATTTGTGAGACTTTCAGCCCAGATGAAGAAGTTATTATCAGCTTTATCATGATCATTTTATTAACACTTCCAAAAGGTCAGCCTCAGACAGAGGCGGAATGCTGAGGCGGAATGCCTCTGCTCCTCAACCAGAAAAGCGTTTTTTTTTTCCCAAGGACTCTTCAGGGAGTCTGGGTCTCACAGGCAAAGTGCTACTCATCAAACTGTCTTTCTTGCCAAGACAGCTATCTGGTCCCCCAGCCCCAATCAAACCCAAACAATACATATATATATAATACATATGTATATATTAATATATATATATTAATTTCTAACAGTGTGGTCAAATGGGAACCACATAGGTCTTAGAGACCTGGACACCACAGTGCCAATTCTTATCAGCTTTTGCTAAGTTACTAAACTCTTCTGGATTTTTAAAAAATTTTTTAAAATTTTATTTATTTTTAATTGGTACTGGGGATCGAACTCACAACCGCGTGCTTACAAGGCAGGTGCTTATGCCGCTGAGCTAAATCCCCAGCCAGACTTTTTTCTTTTAAACTAGGATAAAATGGAACCATTCACACAGAGCAGGTGCTCTTTAAATGGTCCTCCCCCCCTCGTTTCCATCCCTTGAGTTCATTTTATAACTGCTTGCCAAAGCACTTCCCCATTCCAGCTCAGGTCTCCTGATAGCCAGGAGGAGGGGCCTGTCCTGTTCTCCAAGGCATGTAAACCCCCCACCCCTGAAGTCAGGGCCAGTGCAGACTTTGCCTGTGTCTGTCATGTGTTGCCTGATGCCTCCAGCTGTACCCCAGACATCTGCTGAGCCTGTTGGCTGGACCTTGCCCATGAAGGCTAGCAGTTACCACCGTTTTCTCTCCTGGCCCTCCCAGTGCCTGCATTGGGAGCTCTTGTAAGTGTCTTCAAAGAAGATAAGATACAAATCGTTTCCCCCAAGGTTTCCACTGTTTAAACTTTCAGAGCACACTCTGACCCTTCCCCAAAAAACACAGAAAGGGAATGGGGCACCAGGGGAATTATAGCTCAGTGGTAAAACAGCTCCTTAGCAAGCAAGGCCCTGCACTAAAAAATAAACAAACCAAAAACAGGCACCCAGTAAGCAGTCCCGTGAACTGTGCATTGAGCCAGGTCCTGCCTTGCATACAAAGCCAGGTCGGGTACACCCTGATGCCTATGTGCACAGGATGTCTTTCAAGTCCAATCAGCTCACTCTAGGAGGAGGTGAGAGAGCCAGAGATGAAGTCACTGGCCCCCATCACACAGGTCCTCCACTGCAAGACCTGGATTAGAAGCCAGATAGAACCATTGGCTTCCACACTCCCAGCCTGCAACACCAGCTTCCAGGTGCTGACCTTGGCCTGGGAAAATCCAACCACTTGAGCACTGACAGCCTGAGCCACGTCTAACTGGGAGATGATACCCGGCCCCTTCTCTTGCCAGACAAGCCTCCCCGCACTTGTGAATGAAGGCCAAGGAAGAGAAATGTTGCAGTGCCTCCCTCTGAGCTCATATTTCTTTCTCGTTGCAAAAAGTGCTTATTTCAGCATCCATCATCTCTCTCTTTGTTGTGTAGACAATCCGCCCTGTCGGAAGATTGGAGCTGTTATTATGAATTTGTTTATTATTAGATTTATTTCTCCTCTAAGCAAATGTGTTCACAATATTCCATCGGGGAATCTTCTTAATTGTCACATAAATGTCATCTTATGTAAATTGAATATTTATCTTCCCATGGAAGGGGGTGGAGGGAAAAGGAAGAATAAACAACCTTCAGTCTTGGAGAGGGAAAGGGATTCACCCACGTGCCTTCAAAGCCAAAGGTGAGTTGAAAAAAAAAAATCTCTGGATCATTTTAGAGGGAGCGGGGAGGAAAAGTTGGCAGCGATGCCCTGGGAATGTCGGGCCAGGCTGCGGGTCTCCCCAAACCTCCATCCCAAGGCCAGCCCACTTTCCCAGCCGCGGAGGCTCGAGGTTGCCCCCCACCCTCCCCATCCAGGAGGAGGCAGCCCTTCTCCTTCCTAGAGAGAAGGTGAGCGCGGCGGGCGCAGCGGGGTGGGTGGGTGTGGTTCGCGGCTCCGGGAACCGGCCCAAGGCCCCGCCACCGCCGGCTAGCCGCCCGACAGCCCGCCCGCCTGGCGAGCGCAGGCTCTTCTTCCAGAAACTGCGAGGATCCGAGCGCACTATTTGTGCACCACAAGGTCAAGTCGGGAAGAGGATCCGGAGGAGGAGGAGGAGGAGGAGGGGCGAGGCGGCGAAGGGTGGGGAGGGGGGCGCCCCGCTTCCGCGCCAAGTGCCAGCCCTCGGAAGTTGCCCCTCGGTTTTTAACCCTTTAGGCGACGATCGAGGGGGAAGGGGTTGCCCCGGGGCAAACTCCTGCCGGAGTCAGGATCTGCAGCTGCCCACCACTCACCCACCCATCACTGCTTCCTCACCCCCCCCGGAAATGCGGGGCAGCGCCGGGCGCCAGGAGGCACCCGAGATGGGGGAGGGGGCGACGAGCCCCAGAGGGACCCTCTCTACGAACCGCCCCTCTTTCCTTGAGGTCGCCCACAATTTCAACTTTCTCCCGCCCGGAAGGTTAGTTTCCATTTGGTGTGGGTGGGGGAGGAGGGCCGCGCCCCCTCCCCCAGGCTCGTGCGCGCCCCTCCCCTCTGCTCGCCAGCACTTTCTGCTCACTTCTGGCGCTGCAAAACGCCACGCGATTTATTCAATTCACATATTTTAAAATCAGCCATTCCTAAACCGGGCCTGGGGCGAGGGTCTTCCAGCGCCGGAGCCCCCCGCGGGGGGGAGACGGGGTGCTCAGTGCAAACCTCGTTTCCTCCGCGAGTGTCGCCTCCAGGCTGTTATTTGCAAAGAAACGTCTTTTTGACGCAGGGAGAAATGGCAAATTTTAAGTACGTCATTAATATGGCGCCAAAAGATTTTTTTAAGTATAAGCTTGCTTCTTTTTTTTTTTTTTTTTTTTTTTAAGGTTGCGGGGGGCGCCGCCCGGGTCTGGGGTGCGAAGGGGGCGGAGTGTGAGCAGAAAGTGTGAGTGAGTGGAGGGGCGGGGTATATGTGTGTGTGTGTGTGTGTGTGTGTGTAAGTGTGAGCAGACCTGACGGGACTTGCACGGGCGCAGCAGCCGCTCGGGCCCGGCCCTGGGGACAGGGCGGGCTGGGGGCGCCTCAGAGTCCACGAGGAGTCCGGGCCCCGGGTGCAGGCGGGCCGGGGGGCCGGGCCGGGCACCCTCTACCCCCACCCCGGGGCCCGCAACGCTACCTGAACTGGCGCCGGAGCCAAACAACTGGGCGGGGGGGGGCGCCGGGGGTGTGGGGAGCAGAGATCCGAGTGAATTAGAAAAAAGTGGCTACTCCCCCTCCCTCGCGCCTCTTGCCCGCCCCCACCCCACCCCCACACATTTTTTTTCTAAAGAGATCACAAGGAAGTCTTGGTTTAAAAAGAAACAGAAACATACACAGGGGGTTGGTGAATGGTGCCGACCGCGGCCATCGCAGTTGGAGGCTATTTTTGTGGGGGGTGAGTAGCGTCCATGGAGTTACTTTGCGCCCACTCCTAGCGGCACCGGCTCGGCTCTGGCGGGCTGACTGTCCCCAGCAGGGGCGCGGGGTCGGGGACGCCGCAGGCCGGGCCACCTCCCTCGCCACGACCCCGGATGGATGTGCGCCCCCCGCCCTCCCTCCCGCGCCGGCCCCAGGAGCTCCTGGTTTCGGGAGCATCCTTCCCGCGCCGGCCCCCGCCGCGGCGCGTAGCCGAGGGCAGCGCCCCTCGGGAGGGCACCGAGGAGCAAGGTAAGATCCAGCCCCGGGCGGATGGGCCCTGCGCATCTCCACGGCATTATTTTGTATTTTTGCAACAGATCTGCCTGCGCTCCTCGCTCCCTCGCTCTCTCTTGCTCGCTCGCTCCCTCTCTCTCTCGCTGGCTGCCTGTTCTAGGAAGCCAGCGCGGGGGGTGGGGGGATGCACAGCGCAGGGGAGAGATTGCGCATGTTGGTCAGTCGTGTTTTAAAGAGTATAGTGCGGGGAGCTTGAGAGGGGCGCAAGCAACAACTTTTGGAAGGGTGAGCCTGGCGACCTTCTTTATTAATGACTGCGGCAGAGCGCCCCTGGGCCGGCGAGGGGGCGCGGGCGGGCGGGGGCGCGCCGGGGCTGCAAGTTGCCCCGCGGGCTCCGGCCGGTTGGAGGGGCTGCGGCTGGGGCAGGGTGCGGGGGGAGGTTGAGCGGGCGGGGGCGGGGGCTCGCAGAACCGGGAGCTATCAACCTTCCTGTCGCCCCGAGTTTCATTTTGTTGATACGCAGCACGTCCGGGCGCCGAACCGGGCTGAGCCGGTGCACATGACCCCGCGCTGGGCTCACGTGCAGCCGGTCCGGTCCCAGACACCTTCCGGGGGCCACCGCCTCCGTTCTGCGCCCCCTCTCCGGGCTGGGTGCACGCGGGCGCTGCACGCGGGGGCAGCATGCTCGGCTCCTGGGCTCAGAGGCTCTGCACAAATTAGACACAGTTTTTTTGGAGAGGCGGGGGACACCTTTTCCAGGTGAGTGTGGAGAGTGCGCAGCCCCCGCACCTGGGGCGCGGGCTGGGGTCGGGGACAGCGCCCCCTCCGGGGTTGCGCGGGCAGTCCGGCGGGGGACAGGCGCTGAGAGAGTGGAAATGTACCGGCGACGGCCGGAGCGGCGGGTGTGCGCCCGCGGGGCGACGGCAGGGGGCGTGGCCCTTGTTTACCTTCTCCCAACTCTGCCGGTTCGCGTCCCGCTCCGGGGACGGCTCTGCAGTCCCGGGCCCTCCGCCTCCGCCCTCACACCCTGGGTGGTACGGGAAAGGTGCCGGCAAGTGGCAAACCCTGCCTGGGACTCACTCACCTGACCCTCAAATGAGTGACATTGCAGCCCCCGCCCCCACCGCGCGCTGCTGCAGTCCCTCTGCCCGATCCCCGGCCCCGCCCCCGGCAGAGGCTTCTTCCCGGCCTCACCTCCTCCCTCTCCCTCTTTCCCACCCACTCGCCTGCGCCTGCGGAGCGGCTCCCGCCCGCCTTCTCCCCGCCAGGGTGCAGACTTCTGGCTCCCCACCGTCCCTTCCCGCCCATCCCTGGGTTCTGAGATGTCCCCTCCTCCGGCCAAGGAATAAGAGGGGGGTCATCTTGGCGACTGGTAGCTGTTCCGCCAGAGAATGAGGATGTCTGCGAGACAGGCAGGAAGGCTTCACTCTGGCTTCCAAAGGCCCAGCCACCCCCGGCCCCGGCTCCCACTACACAGCGCTGCCCGGCTTGATCGGCCCCTCCCCAGCCCCCCGGGGTTGGGGTTCCCTTCCCCGAGTCCCCGAGACTCCTCCCCCCACCGGAGGCGTCCAGCCACCCACCTCCCGGCGCTGCCCCTGGCCGGAGCAGCCTCTTGCCCTTCCTTCTCCAGAGCCGGAGCCCCCCGCAGCTACCTCCGGCTCCTCCTCCCGGCTCCCGCGGTCGGAATCACGCCGGCGCGCCTCCAGCCTGTGGTCCCGCAGGCCGCCTCCAGGGGCGGGCTGGAGGCGCCTCGACGCTCTCTAATCCCCTTGGCCGCTGCAGCCGGCCGGGGCACTTTTTTACCAGCTTGGCCGCAGGCCTCGTGCTGGGGGCTGGGGAGGGGGAGGGGCGCCAGGTTTCTTTTTTGCCAAGGGCACATTGCAGCCGGCATTCTTGGTCTCTGCAGTTTTCCCGACCTCGCCTCTGGGCCTAGCACTGGCCGGTTGTCTTCTGCGAGATTCCGAGGCATAAACTTTGATGCAGGGGCAGCGCGGGTGGGTGGGTGTGGTCATCGGGAAGGGTCACGCTGGTAGCCAGAGCCATCCCAAAGGGGGTTAAGGAGGGACCATGCTGGCAGTAGGAGGAGCCTCAGCTCTAAGCCCAGATGAGCTGTCAGGCTGCACCCCTTAAGTTCAGATTTGTACCTGGGGCAGAGAGGTGGTAGGACCTCCAGGCCGATGCTAGAGTGGCACTGACTTCCCACTGGTAGAATTCCTAGTAGGACATTTGGCTTAAGGACCAGGCAGAGAGCTGCCAACCGGTGCTGGCCCTGTTTCCTGGGTTCTCGGGATGCTGACTGTCCCTCTGCCCTGACTTCCTTTTCTCACCTTAGGAGGGCCCTAAATAAACGCACCATCCCTCCTGTCCCAGTCGTCCTCAGGCCGGTTGGGACTCAGAGCCTAGAGCCAGTCTACCAAGCAGAGGAGGAAAATAACAACAGAATAACTGAAGGAGGGAAGGAATGAGTAATGAAGCTGACCCAGGGAGGAAGGAGGGCTTTCATGTTTAAGCGATGATATTTGCTTTTTAGGTCACAGGCTGCAAAAACAGGCTTTGATCCTAAGTGGGCGAATAATTTATTGAGAAAGTCTGCATGGTAGGGGAAAAGGATGTTTGTTTGATCTGGAGCCCTCTCTGTTGCCCTGATTGCTGTTGGCTGTTGTTTGGAGTGGAAAAGCATTTGGTTCCAGGGCAAATGCTCCTCAGAGGGAAGTCCTCACCCTGGGCAGCAGTGCTTAGTGAGTGCTGGTTTTGAAACTGGCCAAGGGTCTCCCCGGCACTTTGGGAGATGAAGTGTTTAAGGACAGAGTTGTTTGGGTTCTGGAGGCAGCAAATGTTTCCAGCATGTTTTCCCATCAACATGCTTTTCCTTTCCGTAAATTGCTTGGCCAGAGGGTCAGCAGCACCAATCCAAGAGGCTGTCAGCTGTCTCTTCCACTTAGCTTTCAGTGACAGGTGACAGGGAAACAGCCCCACCCCGGGCCCCAGATGCACCTCCACATCTAGAAGTTAGGCCTTTGACATGACTCCCACGTCTTTGAGATTGTGGGCAGGGTGTTCTGGTTAAAACTGAGGTTTCACTTAATGGGGAGGGTATTTTCTTGTCTTCGAAGCAGAGATTTTCGGTCCAGATTCTTCATAACACATGCTGCAGGCTGTCTGGGGACCTCTGGGTTCTTGAGGTTCTCCTGGGGGAGGCCAGGGTAGAGACACGGGCACGACATTCCCGGTTTGCAGTCCGTCACCAAAGGTCCTTACCATGTAGTTTCCAGAGCGTCCAATTACAGGACCCTGCTTGAAGTTTAGGAGCCTGAACAGGTTGGTCCTAGAGACTTCAGGAATTAGGAGTCCCCCTGCCACACCCTGGGTATTGTGGGCCTGCACATCTGTGGGCTACCCACTTAGGGGGGAAACGTCAGACAGCCTTGGTTTGAAACCTGGCTGATGAGTTAACCACCTGTGATGCAGCTCTGGACCTCAATTTCCTCACCTGCCAGTGGGATTAATGACAGTCCCCGCCTCATGGTGAATGTAATAAGTGATATATTATAATTTATTAATAAGCAATGTTTGCATAGACTGTGCCCAGGGCTAGTGGTATAGCCCTTGCCTAACACAAGGCCCTGGGGTTTCCATTGCCAACGCTGCAAAGAAAGAAAGCATAAAGGAGAAAGGGAGTAACCCAAAAGCAAGGCCTGCCGCAGGCCTTGATTAGTATTAACCATGTCTTACTCCTATTACTAGTGACCTGGGGGGGCCCTCAGTGCAGTCTGACCTTTGATGTTTCACCTTTAGACTAGGCTGGAGAGTCAGCTCCTTTCTTTGGAGAAGCAATCAGATACCAGAGAGCAGTCAGATGTGGGAGTGAGCTGACCAAGCCATGGCCTTTGGAGGGAAAGAGTAGGGAAGTCCTAAAGGACAGCACAGACCGAGAGCCCCTGTCATTTCCGCAGGGTCCCCTTGGTGTGTCCCGGGAACTGGTGTGGAGGGAAGGCTTGGGCGTGTCTGGGAGAGCTTGGAGTGGCCGCTAGACTCTGGTGGTTCCCCTGGGCTTGGAGGAGCAAGTCTGCAAAGCAGTGTGGAGAAATCCCGGTGGCAGCCCTCCCTCTACCCCATGTGCACAGAATCATTTTTGCAATTGCAATTACTGTCCCTGAGAAGGCATTAAAGTTAATGAGACATAGGAAAGAGTGGGGCTCTGACCCCTGTTTCCAGCGGTTTAAAAGTGCACAGCTCTTGTTTTCTGAGTGTCTGGCCTTCCCGACACAAGGAGGCTCTGAGGACAGGTTTTCCAGCCGAAATATCATTAAATTGTATTAGCATCTTATTACACACACGCCTTAGCGGTCTGCCTCAGACAGGGAGAGTTTTTGTTCCTCTTTGAAAGATTGTGTCTGGAATGGTAACCCCCCCCTTTGGAGGACGACGGATTCCTGCTGTGTGTGGTGGTGGGCAGGCCGGGTCTGTGGCCCCTGGAGAGCAGAGGCAGGAGGCCAGGTTGGGGTGTTTAGCTGTCCAGGGGATGGAGGCAGTAGCAAGCCTGAAAGGCCCACTGTTTCTTGGGTCAGCTGGAAGGGCGCTAATGGAAGCTCAGGGTATTTGAGTTTATTTGCACAGAGGTATTTACAGGGGGCTGGCATTGGGCAGTGGTGTTCCAAGGCGACACTCAAGGCTCCCACTAAGACCGATGGCCAGGCTGCCAAGAAAACATCTGCCACCAAATTGCTGCCCTATTACTGAGTTGACATTGATTGCTAGCCAGGAGCCCCACCAAATAAAGTCTCATGGAAAATGTGTGAGGTCAAGACGAGGCAGGCTGTGAAAATAGGACCCAATCTTGGGCCGGGGTGTTTGCTCTGGCAGTTTGCAGGGGCCAGCTGGGCTGTTACCCTGCTATCCTGGGTGCAGGGGCTGCCGCAGAGATCGGGAAAGACATGCTCCTTAGTGCACCCGAGGAGAAGGATATTCAACAAGTAGCCCCCAGGCTGCTGGGATTGAATGGGCTGCAGACCTTGAGTAGCAGGGTGGTAAATTCTTTATAGATAGCTTGACTGGAAAGATTGATGAAGGTAGCACCTAAACCTAAACTCAAAGGACGAAAAGTCCGAAGTGTGTATATACCTGGTAGAAGAACGTTACAGGCATAGGATTCGAACCGTGGAGTCTTTGCTTGTTTGAGGAAGTCAAATGAGGCCAGCGTGGCTGGAAAGTGGTAAGGAAGGGGCTTGTGGTCACTGCGAACTTGTCGAAGCGAGCAGGGGCCCGATTGCGCAGGGTCTTGTGGTCAGGAGCTTGAGAGTGGTCCTTTGATCAGCAGGCAGCCTTTTATGGGGGGACCCGATTTGTGCATTTTAGGGATTACTCCCGAGCTGGGGATGCAGCTTAGTGGTAGAGCACTTGTGTAGCATGCGAGACTCTCTTCCATCTTCAGCACCTCCTCAAAAGGTAAATAAAAAGACTAGCAGCTGCCTGGAAGCTGCTTTGTAGGGATGCAGTAGTGAAAACTAGGAAAGGAACAAGGAGCCCAGGCAAGAAATGAGATGGACTCGCAGCGGTGTGATCAGGGAGATGGGAGACGGGGTGCCATCTGAGGGAGAGACCGCCGCACTTGCCCGGAGTTGGCCATGGAGCAGAGCACGCGGGTGGCTCCTGCTTTCGGGGAGCACTCAGCACCCCACAGTCCAGAGGGGGGTTTCTCCCTGTGTCTTCAGGCTGGAGAGGTGCAAATGGCAGGAAAAGGAGACACTGCCTTCCTTTAATAAATAGGACTTCAGGACCACTTGCTGTCCCTACACAGAGAGTGCCTTGGGACACAGAACAGATCTCAGAGCCTCGGGAGGGACTGGGGAGCCAAGGTGAAGTGTCCCCACCTCCTGGCCCACCTGCCTTTGCCGCTTGGCCTTCTTCCTTTGGTAAAGGAGTTCCCTTGTTGGGATGGGGTGGGAGGGTGGTTGTGGGGCAGAGGACCTTTATGACGGTGACTGGGTGCTCGCTCGCTGGAGGCAGGGAGGCCTTTGCAGTGGACGTGGTTAAAAGGAAAGAAGCTGCACTCACAAAACCGTAGCTTCCCTCTGAAGCCTAGTTATTATTCCAATTAAGCCAGCGCCAACTCTGCTCCCTTAATAACAGCCTCCTAGGGGGGCAGCCCTCACGGGGTGGGGGGTGATCCCAGCACACTGGGAGACAGACAGATCCTGAGCAGGGTGCAGGTCTGGGCATCGTGAGATGGGCATGTGTAGTGAACGAGTCCCTTCTAGGGGCCCTCCCTTACTGTACCGTGTCACCGCCCTTTCTGCCCAAGTGCTCCCAGGTGCCGCCTGGTAGGACTGTACCCTGTAGCCCAAGGCGGCTGTGGTGCTCAGTGCCAGCACCTGTGCAGAGGGCCAGCCCCCTGTGTTCAGGGCTCCCCTCCGCTTGCATTAGACTCACTGGCTGAGTCTGGCCCGGGAATTGTTTAGTTTGGCCTTCTCAAAGTGTTTGAAAAACTCTGATTCAGTTGTCAGTATTTTTAAATGCAGGAGATTGATATAAAACTCCAGATCCAGCTTACCTCCTGGGAGGAGGTAAAACCTTGGCCTGAGTAATAGAACTAGGATTTGAACCCAGCCTTCTCGCCCATCCCCCTCCCCCGGCCCAGCTCCTGCTCCTCGCCCTCCTGAGGCCAGGGCCTCGTACATGCGTACTTGCTGACCATGTGCCTTTCCACCGAGCTATACCCCTAGCCCCACAGCTTCTGCACTGAGTGCTGAGAGGACCCTAGCTTGGATGTGCAATCTTTTTGGAAAGAAAAATGTAATTCCCATTCCAGATTGCAGACGAGGGGGGCTGGGTGCATGGGTAGCATCGCTCCCGCCTCCTGCTCCGCCACTGCCACTGACGGGGCTCTGTCAGAGGAGGCCTTTCTTGCACACTTGACACTGGGACCTGGGAGGCCAGGGAGCATCATTGTGGTTGCTGGGTGTGGTTGCTGGGCTGCTTGTTCTCTGCTGCACTGAAGGTCAAAAGCATGACGACCTGAGCTAAATTCGAGCAAGTTGCTTAACCTCTGAGCTTCAGTTTCCTCATCTGTAAAGGGGAAGCAGCCTTCACCTCCACCTGCCACCAGGAGATGTTCTGTGGGTCCAGGGAGGTCCCAGTGTGGCAGATCATGCCCCTTTCTACAACAGGAGTGCTTAGCAGTCAGCTGCTGTTGTTCCTTCTTTTGGGCATCTGTGTTGGCAGCACAACCCAGTGCCCCTGAACTCCTGGGGGCTCACTAAGCAGCAGGCAGCCCAGTGAACCTCCTGCCCTTCTGCTGGCCCACTTGGGTGGAGAGATGCTCCCAGCTGAGGTCAGGTGCAAGACATGAGGCTTCCTGGTCTCTGCCTTACCAAGCAAATGTGCCCTGGTCTCTTTGGGGCTGCAGTAGGACACCCCAGGTTTCAGCAGGAACAGACTAAGGGTAAGGGCGGCAGGCAGTGGTGGTTATTAGGTGGCAGGGGGGACCCAGGCAAGGGCGAGGAGAAACCCGCCGCGGTTTGTCCCCTCCCGTCCCAGGGGATGAGAGTAGCCTCTGTTACTTGGGACCCTGCAGGACTAGAAGAAGCAGTGGGTGGTAAGAGGTTTCCAACAGAGCAAGGATGGGGGTGCACACCTGTAATCCCAACTCCTCCCAAGACAGGCCAAGAGGTTCACAAGTTTGATGCTAAGCCTGGGCAGCTCAGTGACTTCAGGAGACCCTGTCCTGAAATATAAAAGGCTAGGGTATAGCTTAGCTCAGTGGTAGAACGCTTGCCTGGCTTGTGTAAGCCTCTGGGTTCCTTCTCTAGTGCTGTACACATCCAAAAGGGTTTCCAGCCATCTGGAGCTAATGGTTTGTACAAAGACAGCTCAGTTTGGGCTCGGGGATTAGACTTCATTCAGCCTCAAAGTTCAAATCTCATTGCAGCTAGTTACGAGCAAGACAAGGTGCCGAGCCTTCTCTGAATGGAGCTGGTAGCTTGCAGTTCCCAGGGTTATTTGGGACGTAAGATAGCGGGTGAAGGGTAAATTATGTGTGAGGTCCGTGTGTGAGAGATTTTCCAGTTGAGATAAAGTTAGTTTTTGCTTTTATCTGGGGAAAGACAATGAGGGGTAGGAGGATCCGGGTGGCCCAGCCCAGGGCCAGTTACCCTGGGTCAGTCTCCCTGGGGTTCTGCTCTGTCTCAGGCAGCTGTCCCCACCCACATCCACACCCTGCTGGCCACCACTTTGCATTGTGCCCTGGGTGCTGGCTTGTCCTGTGTGTCATCAGATGGCACTGTCCTGGAAGAATCAGTTTTGTTCCTTCTCCCCTCCCTTCCCTTTCCCTCCCCTCCCCTCCCCTTCCCGCCCCTCCCCTCCACTCCACTCCTCCCCTGCCACCTCTGTGTGTGTGTGTGTGTGTGTGTGTGTGTGTGTGTGTGCAGGGAGGGCGGGACCCTCAGGAGGGGCCTGACCTTGGAATGGGTTTTCTGCTGGGACCAGGTTTCCTGGAGAGGTGTCTTTGGCCAGACCTCTGCTCACTTGAGGGCTCTGGGCTCTGGAGATGCAGGCGAGGCCGCTACTCCCGAGCACAGGGCCACTGTGGGTGGGTGGGGAGACTGCAGGGCCAGCGAAGAAGAGGGCAGGAGAAGGCCAGCTCGGGCAGGGCCTTACTTTGTTCCCCTCCCTCTGCAGGGGCGCAGGTGTGGGGAGGGGGTGATGGCGTGGTTTTCTGAGCGGCTGAGGACTTCTCAGCCTGCCTGTGAGTATTAACAGACCTGCCTGCCTCTTGTTGCAGATGGAAGAGAAGAGGCGAAAATACTCCATCAGCAGCGACAACTCTGACACCAGTGACAGTAAGGCCTCCCCATCTGGGGCTCCTATGAGGAAGGCGTTGGAGGCCTGGGTGGAAGAGGTTACCCTGTGGATCCAGCTTGGCCAAGGGGTGCAGTGATAGAATCATAAATCGAACCGGGGCTCTCTGCTCCCGAGCTAGTCCCTGTGGCCTGCGGGGCCTTTCCGAGCCCTTTGCTTTACCTCTCTTCCCCTCTAGGTCTCCACTTCACTCATTTTGCTGTGGTTGGGGTAGCTCAGCTGGCCTCAGGGCCTTTTCACATAACACTTCTGGCTGGCAGAAGAAAAAAGTCCTTTTTCTGGTCTTTCTATTAAGACTTCCCTTTTAGAAAGTTTCTGCGTGACATCTAAAGCCTGTTGCTCTTTATTACAATTACCTGATTTTTTTTTTTTTTTTTTTGTACTGAGGATCAAACTCACAACCTCGTGCTTGCCAGGCAGGTGCTTACACCACTGAGCTAAATCCCTAGCCCCTAATAAATATCTTTCTCCAACCAATGGGAAATGGCTCCATAAGAGGGCTTGTGTCTTCTCCAGCTGCAGTCTGGTATATAGTAGGTGCTAGATAAATGTAGACTGAAGAAATTAATGGAGAAGCCCAAATTTCACAGGCTCTTGGCAGAACTCGCAGGGGTAGACCTGCATGTGGAGCGGGTGTGTCAGTTGGCTGCCTGGGTAGGAGGAACCAAGGTGTATGGTCAAGGAGAAAATGGGGCTCCAAGAAGGAACCTCGCGAAGCTGGGAGCAGAGGAGGTAGTGAGAGCTGCCCCCGGAGCGTAAGGTCCTACAGCGGCTCTTCTGAGGGTACAGGGCGGAAGCTAGACTTGTGAGTGGCAGATACAGCGCCAGGAGGGTATGACCAGCAGTGGTGCCTTGCTGGGGGCGCCTGGGTAAGGAAGCTACTATGGAGCCAGGGAGGCTGGGCCTGGAGCCCTGCACTCTGGACCTGTTAGTTCACACAGGGTGGGCAAGTGTGGGAATAGTAGGGTCTGTGAGGCCCCTCCAGGTTCACTGAGTTCTACAGCCTCCCGAAAGCCTAGATGTGCTCGGATAGCCAGTGAGGTCCCAGCCCCTCCCTTTCCTCTGGGTTTCCTTCACTGTCCTTTGGGTCTGACCGTGGTGTCCAGCCCGGCCAGCCTGTCCTCCCCATAGCCGGCCATCACGGCATCTGCCTTTTGTGGCTACAGCAGCTGCTTGTGGCCCGCCTCAGTAGAACCAAGAACCACAGCTTCATTTCTTAACTTCAGCCCTTTGAGAGGGCCCGGCACATATGCGAGTGGGCATCTGGGCAGCCGAGCCCTGGAGCTGGGTCAGGGCTGGGCCAGGCAGGGCCCGGCTCCCTCCCCACAAGTCCCTGCTACTGTGCCCTCTGAGGCTGCTACTCCGGTTTACCCAAAGCCTTGGGTCTGTCTGTGACCCTTCTTGCTGTTCCTTTGACTCATAGGACCAGAGGTCTAGAACGGCCTTAGGGCCTAGTGGTGACTGCCACTTACTGAGGAATCCCCTGTGCCAGGGCCATCTCAGACCTCACAAGCACAGTGCCATTCAAGCAGCCTGTGGGAGACTGGTCATCTCTGAGCCTCTGTGTGAGCTCCACATCCCTGTGACCAAACGCGTATATGAAGTGACTGACCTACCACAGGGAGGTCGTGGAGCCCGTGGTTTGGGAGGTTTCAGTCCATGATCGATTGGTTCCAATAACATAAGTCCATCTCCTAAGACCCAACTTCCTAAAATGTTTACAGGGCCTCCCAGTAACACTACCCCGGGGGCCACATCTCCAGCATATCAGCCTTTGGAGGACCCTTGTACAAACTATCACGGTCCCATTTTATGGAAGAGCAGACTGAGGCTCAGAGATGAGGTCATTTGCCTGTAGCGCTGGCCAGCTAGGAAGGAGCAGAGTCAGGTCTCAGCCTGGTGGGTGCTGTGTCTGCTTCAAAGCCACTTCCCACCATCCCGCTTTGCCTGGAAGACCACACTGTACCTAACCTGTGGCTGGAGAGAGGGCACAGATGCTCACGCAGCACCCCTTGACTAAGGAGGAGGCGGAGGACCAGGGTCTGTCTTGTTGGGGTCACACAATAACACACCTGCCTTCGATTTCCCGGGCCCTTCTGATGGGTGGGTGGAGAGGCTGAAGCCCAGAGCAGGGACACAGAGGTCTCCGGGTCTTTCAGAGCTGAGCTTTTCCTACAGCCCCTGTGCCCTGGTGTGGTGGGTAGTGTGCCTGGCCCTCCAGGACCCCTCACTGGTCCTCCTTTCTCTACAGGTCACGCTACATCTACGTCAGCATCAAGATGCTCCAAACTGCCCAGCAGCACCAAGGCGGGCTGGCCCCGGCAGAAAGAAAAGAAGCCCTCGGAGGTGGGTAGCGACAAGTGACGAGCTTCTTAGAAGCCCAGGTTGGGGTTACTGGGGCCGAGAGTGAGTGAGGTAGTGAGTTCCTGGTACAGGTGCGTGGCTCAGGGTGAACAGGAAGGCCAGGTGACTCTGTGGAGTGAATGAGGTGGAGTCACCTAAGCTTCTTTTTAAGTTGTCATCAAGCTGCTCTTGTCCATCTGAGGGGAGAAATGCTTTAGAGCTGGCGTCAGGCTGAAAGATGGGTTCTCAGAGCCATCTCCTTAGTCATATGCTACTTACCATCGGTGCACATAGCACACTTTTTTTTTTTTGGTCTTTGACACAGGGTCTCCCAATGCAGTTCAGGCTGGCCTTGAGCTACTTTGTAGCACAGGCTAGTCTTGAACTGGCAATGACCCTCCTGCCTCAGCCTTCTGAGTGCTGAGATTACAGGGTACGCCACCACATCCGGTCTTCTTCATGACTTATCAATCATTAAAAAGCACTTTTTATTAAAACTATCCCTGAATTTCAGGACTCTTGAAACATCTGGTAGGTGAAAGAAACTTAGGGTCTCAAGGTCACATCTCTACGACCTTGGAAACCTTGGGGTGGGGAAGGCCTGAGTTCAGCTGCGGAGCTCTTGGTTTGAGTTGGGGGCAGGTGTTTTTTTCCAGCCATCCCTGCCCCTTCTAGTCCACTACCGTGGAAGCTCTCCTGGTACCAGTCTTAGGCCGCCAGGGAGGGCTTCCTGAGAACTTTGCATTTGAAAAAGGGTGCCAACTCCAGGAGGCCCAACCCTAGGACTTTCCCCTTGCAGGGTGGGGGTGGGGATGGAGATCGTCCTTTGAGACTCCCTCTTGGTACCCTACCCCGGCCCCCTGGGGGAGGGATGGAGAGGAATGGCTGGTAATTCTGGGGACTCTTTTAGGGAGGTGTTAGAGAGGGAAGGGCAGTGCTGGGACTGAGCCTCTTACTGTCCCCCCACACCACCCCTACAGGAGAGGAGCCTGGGATGTGCTTATGGGCAGCCTGGGGAGCCCAAGGCAGGGCCAGATGTCCTCCTGGCCTTGAGAGCCGTGGGGCTCTGCAGTTGCTGTAGCTTTATTTTTCCCATGGTTTCAGTAGTTAAAGAAAGGCCACCTATCTGTGTGACAGGAAGTGTCCCGCCCATGTAGGACACGAGGGACCTGCCTTTCCCTCCTGCTCTCTGGCTGGTTGGCTTAGAGGGGCCGTGAGGCTCTTAGGGTTGGCCCGAGTTCCCCGGACTCCAGGCTGATCTCCAGCCTGTCTCTTCCCCAGCCTCCTCCAAGCTCAGGTGAGAGGGGGGGCTGCCTCCGGGGGCCCAGCTGCCATCGACACCAGGATCTGGCATTTGGCTCGGCTGGGAGGAAACAGGTGTCAGCAAAGGCTGAGAAGCAAGAGCAATTTGCATGGGGGAGAAAATTCCCCTGCCTCTTGGGTTTTCCAGCCCAGAGCCTTTGTATCTAAAAATAGTCAGACCCTGGTAAGGGGCCTGCTGGGGAGCAGCTAGGCCCAGGCCCCAGGCCCCTGGCCAGGAGCCTCTTGCAGGTGGCTGTGGGGTCTGAGTGGGAGGCCCCCACCCCCTCCAAGCTCCAGGAGGGCTGAGGTGTCCTCTCAGCCTTGAATGTTGGCCAAGGTCCTCCCATAGCAGGCTGGAGAGCAGCCTGTGAGGTTTCCCTCATCCCCTAAGTGAGAAGGTTGAGCTCTGTGGCCACCATAAATCCTGAGTTATCGTGGGCCTGAGAAGATGCCGTCAATGAAAGCTTCCAAATTATCTGGCTCACGAGAGGGCGGAGAGGAGAGCGGGGACTTGGCTGCTGAGAGTGTACTAAATTGCACTAAATCTGCTCGCCGGGCTACTCCCTTCTCTTTCTGTGAATGGGCTGGAAGGGGAGAGCCAGGTCTGGCAGGCCTGGAGGCCAACGGCTTTGGACACCCTAGCGCAAGAGGTTCTGGGAGCCTTATGTGAGGGTGCCTTGTGGCAGTCAGGCAGGCCTCTGCCACACTTTCGGAGCCATTCACGAGGTACAGAAAAACCCCTCAGGGGCCTGTGGAACCCTGGAACTCGGGGTTCACTTGGCCTCTTCATAGTAGTGGACACAAGGGGCAGATTTGAGGCCCTGGAGGGCTTTGCATCGCCAGTGGGTGTCTAGTGAGCCCCTCTAATGTGTGATGGCTCAGATTGTGTTTTGGCGAGACACATAGAACTGCCCTTCTCAGTACTGCCCCCTTCCCCAAGGGTACAAATCAGGGTTCCTTAACACCAAAGGAGATGCCTAGGATGGAAGAAAGTGCTGACCAGAAGTCAGGACCCTGGACAGGGCTGCGGCCTTGAGCCGGCTTCCTATCTGGCCCTTGCCCAGTGGATGGCCCCTCCCTGACCAGGGGGAAAGGGCAGTGCAGGCCTTAGAGCTGAGGGCTGGGGGGGCAGACCTGGGAAGCCTTGGCGGCTGTGTGGGGACTTTTGGTGGAAGCCCATAGAGTCTGACGTTCACCCCAGGCTCTCCTTAGGCAGCGAAAAGAAGAGCAAGAGGGGGATTGAGCCCAGGTCTCAGCCTGCAGCCTCCGGTTTTGCCTGCCCTTGCTGAGCTCCATCCACTGGCCCTGGAATCCTGTGCTGCGGAAGGGGTTCTCCCAGCCTGGAGAGCTGCTTTATTGTGTAAATTCCTCTACAGCCTTGAGTTTCTAGCTAGGCCTGTCTCACCAAATATGGTAGCCTGTTTTAGTTCTTCACCCCGGGCTGTAGACTCCTCTGAGAATTTAGTTGGAGATTATTGGTTTACAGGCTAATAGCAGACCTCCCTGTATCCCCAGCCCTGGGTATTCTGACTTCAGTGGCCTGCAGTTGGCCCCAAACCTGTACTTTTGTAAAAACCTGGGGCCAGGGTCAGCTCTGATCTTGACTTTCTCTTCCATTCACCAAAGCAAGGGGTTCCTGTGTGCTGTGACCGAAAGTGGTGGGATTGACCTCAGCCGAGGCAGGAGTGGACTGGGCTGGGCATCTCCCTCCCCCCAGCTCTTCCATAGGTGCAGACGTGGCCTGCCAGGGGCTTGAGGGCCACTTCTAGAAGAGAACGAGGGGCCAGCCCTGTGGTTTGTGTTGGAGGCTCTGTCTTCCTCCAGCCCCAGGAAGGGAAGAAAGAGGAAGAGCAAGCCAGGCTTTGGGGGTTTCCCCCGAGGACAGAAGCAGTGTTTTCAGGAAGTCATTGTCCCCAGAAGTCAGCCTGTGGGCAGGGACCGGGACACTGAGATGCAGGTGCTGAGTAAGATCATCGAGCAGATGAGAGCACCGAGGAGAGGCCTGGCCTGTCTCTGTGCTCGGGCCAGTGCCAGGGGCTGTGCGTCCCCAGGAAGCTTGTGTCGCAGGAGCCAGGTGCCCTCCATAGGAAAGTGGCCTTTACCGGAGGCGTGGCCAGTTTTACCAGGAGGCTCGGGCTTTGCCTCTGTGACCCCTGGCAAGTGATTAGTTTCTCCCTTAGTGCAGGATTGTCACCTGTTCACACCTGCCCTGCAGTTTGTGTTCTGTCCATGTGACTGACCTTTCCTGAGGCCCATGGGCCAGGGGGTTGGGGAGGTTGCAGAGATGAACGAGGTGGGAGGTCAGGGTGTTGGAGGAAATTGACCACCCTGAAATGGAAGCCTGGGTGGAAGGTGGGATCGAGCGGTCAGCTCCTGTGTAGGCCCCACTGGCAAAGTAGCGTGGCCTTGGGAGACTGAGGCCTTTGCAAGTTCCACAGGGCCCCTTCGCTGACACCCCAGCTCGTTTTCAGGGACAGGGACTAGGGGAGAGAGGGGGAAGTAACCTCTGAGCCAGCAAAGGGGGTGTCTCCCAGAACCAGTGTCCCATTAAAACCCTTTTCTGCTTGCCCGGCAAATGGCAGTGAGTGGCGATTAAGCTTTGCAGCTGACCCTTGCTTTTACAGACGTTCGCCTCCCCTGGGAGAGGCTGGAGAGGGGGTGATAGCCCAGCTTCTGTTGGGGCT
Source organism: Hydrochoerus hydrochaeris (assembly GCA_004027455.1). NCBI lineage: Eukaryota > Metazoa > Chordata > Mammalia > Rodentia > Hydrochaeridae > Hydrochoerus > Hydrochoerus hydrochaeris. The sequence continues at coordinate 64,271 of PVLA01007282.1, read as the reverse complement.
GCAAAACGCAGGATACATTAAGAGTGTTCCTGGAGGGGCAGAGGTATCGTCCAGATGTTCAAGATAACATCTTTAATATGGCATGTGTGTTGTCACATGCAAAACACCCACAAACTTGAGATAAAATGGGAATCCCAGAACAGGCTTTGTGCTTGCCCCTGTAGTTCGGAGCCACCTTCGTGGCATATGGCAGGTCTTCTCCACGCTGGGAGGTGGCTGGGAAGGGGTGGGAGGACCCTTCCTGTGGACCAAGTGCCTGGTCTCCGAGGCGCAACTCTGGGGTGGGGGGAGCGGGATCCACTACTCAATTAGTCGGAAACACTGCTGCTCCCGCCAGCTGGAAAGGCCTGCTGGCCTCTGGGACTTGTCTTGCAAAAGAAACGCGTGCAATAAATTCTCTTTAAGAGCAGGAAGTGCTATTATCCTCATGAAAATAAGAGAAAGTGATGTTGAGTGTTTCTGTTCTTAAAGCATTTGATCAGCTCGGCCTGGTGCAGCTGGAAGCCTGCCTGGGGGAGGGGCGCTCTCCCCAGAGCCCTTCTCTGTTGCTTTAGACCTAATTTTAACTGTGCAGTTTGCTCTTAGCTCAAGATGGTCTTTATCAGGGTCCAGCCCAGAAAGATGATTTAAAAGATGAACGATCTGCTGGCTTGTCGTCGTTATTAAAGAGCATTATGGATCTCGGACAAGAGCTCTAACCTTTCTGAGTCCTTGTCTCCTCAGCCGTACGGTGAAGGCGGTAGGAATTCAGTTGGACCATGTGGGTAAAGCACTTAGCACAATACCGTGCATGCCTGCTTTTGGGAGGTAGATCGAACTCAGGACCTCACGCTTGCCAGGCAGGTGCTCTGCCACTGAGCTACATCCCCAGCCCCATGCATGACTTAACTCTGATGACTGACAGACCCTCAAACTGCCCTTGGAGTTGCAGGTCTGCTCCCTCCTGGGATGGACAGAGGTCAAGGAAAGGCTGTCCTAGCCAAAGCCATTTCTCTCAGCTGTGGGACAGTGACGAGGACCCCGTAGTTCCACCACGGGGGGATCCTGTGGGTCTGTCTCCTGCCTCCATGCTCCCTACCTGCTCACTGCCCATCTCTGCCTGACAGGAAGCTTCAGGGTGTGGTCGTGTTTCAGATGGATCCTGGCTGGCCAGCCGGCCTGCCTGCCTTCCATCCTTCCGCAAGCATTTCTTGAACAATTGTTGTATACCAAGTGCAGTGTTGTTTTTTGGTTGTCATTTTGTGTTTGTTCATGTGAGACAGTGTCTTGCTATATAATGCAGGCTGGTCCTGAACTCGCTATGTAGCCCAGGCTGGTCTCAAACTTGCAGCAGTCCTCCTGCCTCAGCCTCCTGAGTGTGGGGATTACAGGCATGTGCACCACCATGCCTGGCACCAAGTGCAATGTTGCACATGAGCCCAGTAAAGACAGAGGAGGTGTAGAATGTGTGCAGTGTCAGTCTTTCTCCAGTTGATTATTAGGAGAAGTGAACATTAAACAAAAAATGACACCAATGATTACATTTTATAATTGTGCTAAGTGCTGGAGCCTTAAATAACCAAACTTCCTCTTGGTGCCTCTCAGTCTAAAGGACTCTGACATAGTAATTGAGCCCTGGAGGAAAGGAGGAACTAAGGCTCCAGGGTGACATGTTCCAATGACAGCCACAAATCTCACCGTCACGTGGGGTGTCTGCCAGCTGGGTGTCCGCACACTTTGGGAATTCCCTGACGTCCTCATTTGTTTTTGGAGCACACAATGCCAGTGATGCTTTTTCCAGAGCCTGTGTTCAGTTCTGGGAAGGTGGGTACTAAGGTAGACTTGGGTGGATGGTGTGGTCGTCTTCGGTTTCAGATAAAGGAATCTCAGGGCAGGGCCGTCGCATGTGTTCTAAGGTGACGTCCCCGCATCTGGTACACCGGGTCTTCAGGACCAGGACCCCCGCCGCAGCTGCAGTGGCACCCGTGGCACTCGGGTTGGTTATGAAATGGGAGTTGAAGGTCTTCAGCCGTCCTTCATGCTGTTTGGAGAAGCTACGGTGAGCGTCTCCCCAGCAGCTCAGCAGAACTTGGTTGCTTGGCAGCAGACCTTTAAGGACAACTTGTCAGTTTCTGCCAAAAGAGAGAAAAGTAGTAAACATTTTCATGCTTTTAAGAAATGGCCTGTTTTCCACCTTGCAACCTTCCTGCCGTGGCAAGAATTCTGCTCATCGGTGTCCGTTTGATTCTTTATTTAGTTTCCTTAAATCGCTCAAAGGACTTTTAGGATAATGAGTTCTTTTTCCAAGTGAAACCCCGACAATGCAAAACAAAATGTGTTCAGGTTAGAACTGGGCTGCTGTAATGATTGGGAATGCAAGTGTACAGAGGCCACATTGGCAGGGCACCGAGCACCCAGCCACCCAGCCGTGGCCTTGGATAGCAACCAGAGAGGAGGTGGCAATCTTCAGCGTGGATCAGTTCCCAGTGAGCTCAGGCCTTGCTGCACTGTTAGGCTCCACGGCGGTGGCCCTGCCAGACCTCACCGGCTCCCCTTCTGGTGGGAAAGGCAGGAGATGAACTGGGAGATTCGGACAGGTGCTGTGAGCCATCGGGCAAAGCAGAGTCCAGCCTGGTAACGGTAAAGGCTTCCCAGGCAGGTATCAACTGGACCTGCACTTTGAAGGGTGAAGCAAGGGGACCCATAAGTGGAGTGCAGAGCACCAGGTCCACTTTGCAAACAAAAAGGGGGTCCCAGACAGCATCTGCCACCCGCAAAGGGTAAAAAGTGCTTGGAAGATGGGTTGGGGGGTATCTGAGGCCCGGGACCAGGTGTGCCCTGCGGGGCTCCCTCGGGGTGGTGGTGGGGAAGGCTTGGGGCTGCCGAGGCCACTGTCAAATTTGCATGTTCCCCTTGGGGAATCCACCTGATTTGGCTTCAAGTTTACTCAAGGGCAGCGGCCAGAGCCTTGAGGGCAGAGGGCTGTGGGGTGCGCTGGATGGCTCTGGGCCTCTTGCAGGGTTGATTTTTGAAGCAGGGTGATGGGTGAGCAGGTACCGTGGCAGGAGCCCCGGAACCTGGGGTGCAGCCGCACTGAGAAGTGTGAAGCCGGCCTGAGTCCCTTCGGGGTCTGCTCACGCTCCCCATGTCCTGTGCTAGGGCCTTAGGGAGGTAGCAGTGCCTCAGTGGGGAAAGTCTGTCTCTAGTAAAGTGGGGGGCTGCCGAGGGGCACCTCAAAAGTATCCACTTTGCCCTCTCGTATTAGCTAACTTACTGCTTGTGAATAAGATATGCAAATTATCAGGGCTGTGAAATCTTACCCACATTCCATCTTCTGTTTAATTAGCATTTAATCACAATCTGATTTTAATTTTTTCACACTGGCACTCTAATTAAATATTAGTGCCGTTAGTCTTAACAATTAAATTACATTGGCAAATAGAGTCTTCAAGAAACTTGACCTGCTGGGGTTGTGGCTGTGGAGGAATTCGGGCTGGCAGGGCACATATGAGGTCCTGGGGTCAGTTCCCCACAGTGCAAAAAAAGAAAAAAAAGAAAAAAACTTTGGCCTTTCTCCGGCCAGGGCCTTCTCCAGCTAAATGAAGAGATGTTAATTCGATTCTGCAGGATGTGCTTTCCAGGCCCATTTGTGTCTTCCCTAGTGGTCCTGGTTCTAGATTGCATGCAGGTGAGTGGGCCCAGGCTGGCAAGGTTACCACGGACTCTGCCAGGAGCCTCGCGAAGGACGAGAATGCTGACCTGCCCTGAATTCAGTGGCAACTCAGCAGCAGGCGCACCTTTTTCTGGCCATTTCTTTTCAGTTTTTGTCTTTGAGACAGGGTCTTGCTATGCAGTTCAGGCTGGCCTTGAGCTCACTTTGTAACCCGGGCTGGTCTCGAATTTGCAGTGACCCTCCTGCCTCCGCCTCGAGTGCTGGAATCACAGGCTTGCACCACCATACCTGGCCTCGTGTTTCTTAAAGTGATGTCACTCTTCTCACTCTTCTCCCAGTTCAATGTCAATGACTTCACGTTTTGAAGCAAATGCTTCTCAAATTATGAAAATTATTCCTATTACAGCTGTGGGCGTGCGTCCTTTAACTTGTCATTTTCAGGCGATGGTCACCCCTAAAGTGGATATCCGAGCAGGTTGTGCAGTATGTGGAGATGTCACTGTATTTCATGTCTGCACTTTTTTGGAGGCTAGGGTGCAGTTAGAGGACAGGGGCAAGAGGCATTGCCCGGTGCCAGCTGGCTGTGGACTTGGAGCTCATCGGGGTGGAGGTAGGGGACAGCCGGACAGTGAGAATAGCGGTTGCGACGCAGGCCCCTGGCTGAGGGTGTTTGAACAGGCTGATGAAGTGGGAGCATAGCTTGCTGCTTCCTAGGCTCAGGCGCATCTGCCACCCTGCTGAGGTGGAGCCCTCATGTCCCTGCCCTTGGGGAGCCGTGGAGATCCCTGCCCCTGGGAAACCACTCTAAGCTTCCCTCACCCCATCCTTTCCCTTTGCTATGTGTGGGGAACACGTCCCTTCTGCTCTCATACTGCCGCCTGTGCCTGTGACTACAAATCTGTCACACAGTCTTAAACACCCAGGAGCGATTCCCCCAACAGTCCCTGAACGGCCACGCTGCATTCACAGGTGCCTTTGTGCCCTTTGCTTTTGTTTTTGGCTTGCTTTTATTCTTGGCCTTTCTCTACCTTTACCCCGTCCTAGGTGCGCTCATACGTGGCTCCTTCATGGTCAGGGGAACGTGAATCCTGCTGGAAGGCGTGCGACGTGCGGGGCGCCGCGGTGCGGGGATGTGCGACCGAGTTCTTCCCCTAGGGTTCTGTCTCGCGTGTCAGTGTGCGGGCAGGGAGCCCACTGCAGTGCGGGGCATCGCTCCTTCCTTTGGCAGCGGAGCAGGCTACCCCGAGGTCATCCAGAGCGGGTCCTTCCCCTCTCGCCCGGCAGGTTTTCCGAACAGACTTGATCACGGCCATGAAGATTCCAGATTCCTACCAGCTCAGCCCGGATGACTACTACATCCTGGCAGACCCGTGGCGACAGGAGTGGGAGAAGGGTGTGCAGGTGCCCGCCGGTGCGGAGGCCATCCCAGAGCCCGTGGTGAGGTGAGCTGGGAGTCCCCGGGCCGGGGTATCAGGGCTGGGGATGAGGGGAGGCTGCTTTCTGGCTCAGGAATCTGCCAGTCCTGAGATGCCTCCATAGCCTGCCTTAGTCTGCGTTTGCTTCTCTCCACTGATAAATCACCGACCTGTTCCGGAAATACTGGCAGTTTCCCTTTGCCAAACTGCTGGAGGTCAAATTGCTGCTCACATTTAGTGTGGTTCTGGGCCGGAAATGTAATCTCTGGACCTCAGTCTCCTTGGCTGTGAAATGGGAATTATAGTATTAGCTTTCTTCTGTGGCCGTGCAGGTAGCGTAAAATGATGTATTCCCTGGGTATGGTAGCACAGGTAGTAATCCCAGCACTCGGGTGGCTGAGGCAGGAGAATGGCTGTGAGTTTGAGGCCAGCCTGGGCTGCAAAATGAGTTCAAGGCCAGCTTGAACTACAGAGCAAGACCCTGTCTCAAAAAGACCCCAAAATAAAAATAAACAAGATATATGTAGGACACTTAGTACAGGGCCTGGCACATGCCAAGGGCTCTGTAAAAACTGGCTGCGGGTTAGGGTTACAGTGCTGTTCCTGCAGACTATGTCCCCCAAACAGAGTGGCTTAGAGAAATCATCAGGCTTTTTTTTTCCAGTACTGGGAACTGAACCCAGGGCCCTGTACAAGTGAGGCAGGTGCTCAGCCATTAACCTATGTCCCTAGTCCAAATCACCGGGCTTTAAATAAATGTGTGAAAAAATGGTCACCATCACTGGCTGTTTGAGATATGCAAATCAAAACAACACTGAGATTCCACCTCACCCCAGGAAGAATGGCTAATATCAAGAAATCAAGCAGTAACAAATGCTGGAGGGGCTATGGGGAAAAAGGAAGCCTTCTCCATTGTTGGTGGGAATGCAGACTGGTGCAACCACTCTGGAAATCAGTGTGGAGGGTGGAGGTCTCATTTGATCCAGCTGTTCCTCTCCTGGGTATCTTCCCAAAAGAATTAAAAATATCTTACCTCAGTAATATATGTGCACCCATGTTTATAGCCAGATCTTGGAAACAACCTATATGCCCATTGACTGAGAAATGGGTAAAAAAGATGTGGTGTTTCTATATAATGGAATACTAAGTCATAAAGAAGCATAAACTGGAGACTTATGGGTAAATGGATGTAACTTGAGACCATACTCAGTGAAATAAATAGGACACACATGTGTAAACATTGTATTGTCTCATTAGTGTGAGAAGCTGAAAGAAAAAAATGTGTGCATGTGTATATATTTAAAAAAATACTTAAGACAAATTACCAGGCTTTTATCTACTCACAACAGAGGGAAGCCATGCTCTTAACTTTTTGCTTTGCTTTGTTTTTGGTGGTGGTGATTTGCTGTGGTTAGAACTGCAGACCTCCTTCATTCTTTCATCCTTAGCTTTCTTTCTTTGTCTTTTGTGCTTTGTTTTGTTTGACGCAGGGTCTCACAGTAGTTCAGGCTGGCTTTGACCTCACTATGTAGCCCAGGCTGGCCTCGAACTCGTGGCGATCCTCCTGCCTCAGCCAAGTGCTGACTGAGATTACAGGTGTGCACCACACACCCAGCCCAGCTTCTTTTGAACTTCTTAGATGAGCTCTTAGAGGTGTAAGTACGGTTCCAGGCTCCTAGCGTGCAGTCGCTGCTGTAGAAGCAGGTGCCGGTGCGGCCAGGGCTGGGGTGGAGCGGGTCACTACCCCAGCACTCAGGTCTCCTGGGCGAATGAGTGAGGGGAGATACCTGCGAGCTCTGGTCTGGGTGGAGCCACATGGCGGTAGGCCCTCCCTCCTGCTGGAGCTCAGCGAGTGCTTTTGTGCACCCTGGCAGCCCTCAACACAGAGGGGCCTGTGTCCTGGGGTCAGTAGCTGTCCCTTCGTGGCCTTCATAGCCCTGTGGATCTTCCTTTAGCCTGGGCAGACCAGGCTTGGGGCAGATCACAGCTGTCACCTACTTCTGTGTTGGCACCGTCACCTCGTAGCAATCTACACCTGTGACGGACTCGTAGCCACCGATCCTGCTTAGTGCCAGCCCTGTGCCGGTCACAGGCCCAGCCGCTTCAGCCTGCCAGCTGCTCTGTGGATGCTGTGAAGGCCCTTCCTCCTGCAGCGGAGCAAGGACTTGGAGGATGGATTCATTATTGTGCACCTTCCCCTTCCAGGGCCAGTAATGTGGGTCGGCTCCTTGCCAGCCACACCCACACCCACATCCTGGTGCCCTAAACCATGACTTGACCACTTTGAGTCCGGCTCCTCCTGTCAGATGGGCACAGTACTGTTTGTTGATACAGTGTGCAGATTAAATGAGATACATGTGGCAAGTTGGTGGCACATGTGCCAGGGCCTGGGACCACGAAGAAGGAAGGACAGGCCACTGGCTAGACAGAGAGGGCCAGTCCTGATCAGCCTCGCGCAGCTGCCTGTGGCCTGTCCTTGGAGTCCCCTTGGCGTATTGCAGGTGCTCCCACACTGACGCTTCGCTTCCGTCTGCCCTCCAGGTGCTTTGTCTGTTGACATCCAGAGCAGAGCAAGTGTTGGGGCTGCCTTGGCTTCTTGAGGTGTGTTCCCAGCATGCACAGCGCTGGGCTGGCATGAGCCAGGCGCTCCCGGCCTGCACTGTATGTAGTTTGGAGAGGATGGACGGGGCAGGTGGGGTGCGTGGCAAGCTCTCCACACCCCTTCTTCCCTCTCTCCCCAAGGCCCAGCCACTGGGTGCCTCATCTGGACGCCCACATGGCAGCCAGAGTGGGCGGAATCCCTGCAGAACCCCCTGAGCCCGGGTCCTTGGGTTACAGGCTTCATTCTCTCACTGCCTGCCTCACACAGTACACAGTACTGGCCCCATTCTGCAGATGAGGAAGTTGGGGAATTCTGGGGAATTTCCTGCAGGGCTGCTGGGGCCCTAGTGGGCTGGGCTCAGGAAATCACAGGCCACAGAACAAACCTTGGGTTGTCCCTGTGAGGCCCAGAGAGAGAGCCTTGTGTTTGCTGGCTCTAATGACCTTTCTCAGCTACTGTCCCCAGTGCTCCCTGCCCCCCAGCCTCCCTTCCTTGGCCTGCGGGCAGCGGTGCCCACCTTGTGGGCAGAAGACTTGGCCTCTGGGATGTCCACCTCCACCCAGCTGAGCTCTGCTGCTGGCACTGGCTACGGCTGAGGGGGAGGCCCCGGCCTTGGGCCCCAGTCCATCCATGCCTGGCAGGAGTGTGTCCCCCACAGCCAGGTGAGGCTGAGAGCCCAGCGCACTCAGGAACTCCTGGCGCGAGTGCCTTAGCCCTGGCTCCCCGGAGGGAAGGTGGCGGCCTCGGGGCTGCAGGTCCAGCCAGGCGAAAGCCCACAGGCAAGCGGGTATGAGGAGCCTTATGCCACTAGGTGGGCATCTGGAGGCCTAGGACACAGGTAGAGCCCGGTCATGACAGAATGACGGGCCATACTCTCATTTTTAAAACAAAGCGTTTATTGGCTGGTGGTTCTGTGATGGAAAGGCAGCATTTCCCAGGACTGCATACTGGTGTCGCTTCTGTCTAGAGGCCCCTGTCGCGGCGGTCCTTATCTCCCAGTCCCTCTGCAGGCCCAGACACGTTTCTCTCTGTGCTCCTTCCTCTGCCTCCCTCCCCATCTCCCGCGTCCTTCCTGCCTCTCCTGCTGACCCCAGGGGTATTTTCTGCAGTGCGGGAGCCACCTCTCAGTGTCATCTCGGGTGCTGCCTTCCCCTCCCAACTCCGCACGGAGTCACAGCCCCAGGCAGCCCTGCCTCTGACCCAGGAGGCCTCCTGGGCAAGTGAGGGGCCTCTCGGGCCCGGCAGTGCTGGCCAGATGGAGGCCAGGTTCCGAGGCAATAACCATGGCAACCAGCGGGAGGTGGGAAGAGCTGGCATTTTGATCTGGCACCAGGCTGTGAGGGGCAGCAGACAGCTGTGCCAAGGGGACACTGCCCTCCCGAGGCAAAGTGCCCCCTTGTATCTTCTTTCAGGGTTACAGGGTGTCGTCTGAAGGTCTCTAGACACACGCGCGCACGCACACACACACGGTGCTCGCCGTGGGCAGGGCGCTCCGAGCTTTGCTTTCCCTAATCCTTGTAATCCTCCCTCCAGCCGCGTAAGGTCGGTGCTGAGACATTCAGGGGCAGAGCTGGACTTTGGTCTCCACCTGCAGCCAGGGCCCAAGGGTGCCTCAGGCAGCACCCTGGCCCCCCGGGGTGATGGCGAAAGATGTGATCCTGGGACCATAGTGGGTGCATCTTTATGTACGAGGAACGAGGTGTTCCTCTTGGTTGAGGGCAGAGGCGGGTTACACTAGTAACACGGTGGGCCCACACCGGTCCTCCTAGCTACTCAGGAGGCTGGGGCAGGAGCATTGCAGGTTCAAGGCTAGCCTGGGCAACTTAGTGAGACTCAAAATAAAATTTTACAAAAGGGCTGGGCGTGTGGCTCAGTAGTGGTGCACCTGCCCAGCACACGTGAGGCCCTGAGTTCAGGGAGGCAGACAGATGGGGACTGACGCGCATGGGGCACGTCTGGGAAGTACACGGTGTGGCGTCACTGTGTTCCGGTGGCTGTAGCCCTTTGGTCTGGAAAGCTTGCGCCCGGGTGCGGTAGTGGAGGCTGGCAGGGCTCCTGACCCGGAGGGCTGCTGGCCTCAGAGCTTCTCAAGGTCCTGGCATTTTCAGGCAGTTGACGAAGGAACAGCTGGGCCCGTGAGGGATGGAGAGGATCTCTGGCCCCTGCCCACCCTGGGGGGTCATGACAAAGGCCTTGGGGTCCGTCTGGCTCTATCCCAGGGCACTGCCTAGGACAGCACTGGGACCCCTCCTGCAAGGCTGGATGGGGCAGTCTGTCAGGTGGGGGTGGGGGCTTTAGCCGAGGCCCCGCTGCCCTGCTGGGGACAGTTGGAAGTGTGCTCTGGCTGGCAGGGCTGTGGCTCAGCCCCTGCTCACGTCCCCACTGTGCCCTTTGGGTCTTCCAGCTCCTCCTCACACACAGGCGGTGGAGGAGGAAGTGGAAGGAGCAGGTGGATGAATGTAGGTGCCGCCGGGCACCGGAGTTGCACCCCTCACACATGGCCCACCGGAGCCCCCGAGGGCGCAGGCTGAGGGCCTGCCCTCACGGTGTCCGTCTTCCTTTCCCAGGATCCTTCCGCCACTGGAAAGCCCCCCTGTGCAGGTGTCCCCAAACGACTCTGCCCTTGGTGAGGGGTCCCAGCCCACCTGGCCTGGGGGCAGCCGCTATGACCTGGATGAGATTGACGCCTACTGGCTGGAGCTCATCAACTCGGAGCTCAAGGCGATGGGTAGGTGCCCGCCGCTCTAGGATGGGACCGGGACGGAACTGGGACGCACTGCGTTACTGCCGGGTGGTTATTGTCTCCATGCATCCGGGTCTCTGCAGCTGTCAGGTGGGGACAATAAGAACATGTAATATTGTTGGGAATTCTTGGGAATCCTGCTGAAGGCATGGGTGTCCCAGGAAGAGTAAGTTGCACACAGATAGGGCTGACGTCAAGCACTGGGGACATTCTGGCTGACACGTCCTAGAAGGACCAGCTCTGCCACCTTCTGAATGTGCCCTTGCACACAGGGTGCGCAGTGGGCTCCCCGTGGAGTGGGCTGCGTCTCGGGGACACTCAGTGTTACCCGCATGCACACGCACCTGGTCCCTGCGTGCTGTCTACAGTGAGGGCGCAGTGCACAGGGCCCTGGGTGCTTCCGTTTGGCCCGTCTGTGTGCTCTGGATCCCTGCGGTCCCCAGAGCCGAGTCCTCCCCAGCTCAGGGCAGCGGGACCCTAACACGGCCCCCTGCCTCCCCCGCAGAGAAGCCCGGGCTGGACGAGCTGACGCTGGAGCGTGTGCTGGAGGAGCTCGAGACTTCGTGCCACCAGAACATGGCGCGAGCCATCGAGACGCAGGAGGGGTTGGGCATCGAGTATGACGAGGACGTCGTCTGTGACGTGTGCCGCTCGCCCGAGGGTGAGGACGGCAACGAGATGGTCTTCTGTGACAAGTGCAACGTCTGCGTGCACCAGGTGGGGAGCCCCCGCCTGCCCCGCCCCTGCCTCCCTCACGGGGAGCCGGGACCCCACTGTCCTGGAGCTGGCCGCGTGAAGGTTCTGTGACTCGGGGCCCATTTCTTAACCTCTCTGAGCGGCTGTGCCTTCAGCTGTAAATAAAAGGGAATTCTTGGGGCCACAGCATCAATCCCTGGATTAGACGCTTAGCACTGCAAAAACAAAACAAAAAAACCAAGAGTGTTGTCTAGAGGATCCGGCTGTGGATGCGTTACTTGCTTAGTGCAGTGGAGCAAGGACTACAGGCACCTGCCACCATGACTGGTCTTATAACCCCTCTCCGTCTTGGGCCCTGTGGCCTTAGGTCTTGCGTATCTAGAAGTCCCCATAGAGACCCAGAGGACCCACGCTGGTCCTGACTCTGAAGTCACTTGCACCACTGGGGAGTCCGCACAGGGTCTGCAGGTGGGTCAGCGGGGTGGTCCTCGTACATTCATGGCCTTAGGCCTGGCAGCCCTTGGGCCCCTGTGTGTCTCCTAAGGGCGGGGTGTTCCCGGAGGGCCCTTGCCCACAGTCCTGACTAAGGAGGATGAAAGCTCTCGGTGTTGGTCCCAGGAAGCACATGACCGGTTCTGTGTTCTGCTTAGGATGCAGAGTTGGGGGATCCTCAGGATGTCCACACTTGTTAAGGAATCTGGCCGAAGTGAGTCCCCTCCAGCAGAGGGCAGCCTTGTACCCTTTCACAGAGGATGAAGTGGTTCGGATTTGGGGCTCACTGCAGGCTAAGGGACTTCCTGGGAGCCCCCAGCATCCGTGCTGACCTGGAGGCTGGCCGTACAGCAGTGCTCACCAGCTCCAGACTGACCAGTACCTCTGAGCCGTGGCCATGTGCTCTGTCCCCAGGCATGCTATGGGATCCTTAAGGTGCCCACGGGCAGCTGGCTGTGCCGGACATGTGCCCTGGGAGTCCAGCCAAAGTGCCTGCTCTGCCCCAAGCGAGGAGGAGCCTTGAAGCCCACCAGAAGTGGGACCAAGTGGGTGCACGTCAGCTGCGCCCTCTGGATTCCTGAGGTGGGTAGACGGTGGGGATGGGGGGCGGTGGCCCGGGGAGCAGCACCTGGGTGGGAGGTGGATCTGCATGGAGCCTGGGTGCCAAGCACTGGGAGAGCAAGGGCTGGGCCACGTAGCACTGCAGGGATCTCGGGGGGAAGCAGGCCTGCTGGCATGGACCATGACCGAGGCCAGCGGGGTAGGGGGTCCTGAGCAGCTGGCTGTGTCCCAGGCTCGGCAGAGGCTGTGGGCTCCCAGGAGACGGCGTTTTCTTTGAAACAGGGAAGGCTGAAGTTGCCTGGGTTGCAGCACTGGCCTTGCTACTGTGCCCTGCAGACTGAGGCCCACTGCCGTGCTGCTCATGCCCAGCAGCCACTCAGGTGGCCCTGTCAGTGGTCAGCCCTTCCCCTGATGTCACAGCCCATGGTGCAGGCTGTGGTGGCAGTGGTCACTGACTGCAGATCCACCCATGGGAGGCTGTGACCACTGCGTAGTCTGCTGGGCTGGGGAGCCCTTTGGAGAGGGGCCTTTCTCCACGTTCAGGCCTGGGCAGGGAGGGGTTTCATGTGCTCTGCCTCCCACAGCCCCATAGACCAGGGACAGGCCTGACTTTATAGGAGGGGTTAAACATAGGTACCTTGCAGTCAAGAGACACTCAAAGACCCCCCAAGAGAAGCTGTCATGAGGCCTTTTGGTCCCAGAAAAGAAAAGTCTAAGGTGCACCAGGAGGGGACCTCATGTACACCCATGAGGTGTACCCCCCCCATGCACCCACACCTCTATCTGCCCTGTCTCGGAGTTAGGAAAGATGCGGACCTAGAGCCTGCCCTGTGCCTCTTTGGAGTCAGGAGAGACTCGGAACCCGGGGGCTCAGCCCCTGCTCTGTCTGCCCAGCCTCTGATTTCGACCGAAAGCACACCCTCATTTAGGGGACCTTGGAAGACAGACTGGGGACTGAAACAACTCCGTGTCCCTCCCAGGTCAGCATCGGCTGCCCCGAGAAGATGGAGCCCATCACCAAAATCTCGAATATTCCAGCCAGCCGCTGGGCTCTGTCCTGCAGCCTGTGCAAGGAGTGTACGGGCACCTGCATCCAGGTACGTGGTCACTTCCCCCTGCTGCCCAGCCTCACGCTGCTCCAGATAGGCTCGGGTGGGGCAGGCCTGGGGGGACAGGCATGGGAGTCATGGCTTCACACTGACCTCCATCCACAGCCTTTTTTAAAGTATTAAGACCTGGGCTTGCTAAGTTGCCCAGGCTGTACCCAAAGCTTGTATTTTCCTGCTGCAACTTCCTGGAGTGCTGGTATTACAGGTGTGCACCGCCTCTCCTGGCTTCGACCTCGAATCCAGTGGCCAACTTGGCGCAGGGAAGGAGCGAGCCTCAGCCTCCCTCTGCAGCTAAGCCTGCTGCTCTCCTAACAGAGCCAGGGCTGGGTTGGTCCCTCTGGGCTGTCAGTGGTTCCCAGATGCTCGTCTGCATCAGAACCAGCCCTAGAGCCAGTTTTTACACATTGCTGGGCCTGCTCCCCGGGGGTCCTCCTGGAATTGCTGGGCGAAGCTGAGAGTCGCAGGTGATGTGGATGCTTCTGATCCGTAGTTCGAGGGCGGGAGATGTCATCGTCACTGTCATCTCTCCAGGAACACTCGGTGTGTAAGATCTTCAGGTCGGGTGCACTGCTGCTGAAACCATTTCAGCTGCCTCGTGATCTTGCTCCAGCGCTGGGAGGGAAGGTCAGGCCTCCAGCTGCCTGGGTAACAGCAAGAAGGGGTACGGCTACTGCTCCTTCCCCTGGAATACAGAGGGAGACAGACAGCTTGGGTGATGTGGAGGGGAGAGAGGGCAGTGACCCATTATCTGCCTCTCTTTTGATGCCTTCTCACTGCAAAGTCGATTTACCTGTGCAGAAACTCTGCTTGTCCCCAGCAGGGTTGCACAGCCAGCCTCTGATGGTCGAGTCCCTGGGGCGTACAGTGCTGATCTTGTGACCTTTCTGGGTACTCCTGAGCTCTACCACTCCACCTGCCGTGCCCCCTCCATACCGTGTAGGACATGGGAAGCCAGGGCTTTCCTCTGGGGTCTCCCCAGGATTCCGCACGGGCAGCCCCACATCCTTCTCCATCTGCCAGGGCTGCTTTAGTGCCTGACCCTCACCCTTGTTCTCCCTCCAGTGTTCGATGCCTTCCTGTGTCACGGCTTTCCACGTCACCTGCGCCTTTGACCACAGCCTGGAGATGCGGACTATATTAGCAGACAATGATGAGGTCAAGTTCAAGTCCTTCTGCCAGGAGCACAGCGACGGGGGCCCACGGAGCCAGCCGCCATCTGAGCCCTTGGAGTCCAGCCAGGCTGGCAAGGACCTGGAAAAGGTGACCCTGCGCAAACAGCGGCTGCAGCAGTTGGAGGAGGACTTCTATGAGCTGGTGGAACCTGCCGAGGTGGCCGAACGGCTGGACCTGGCCGAGGCGCTGGTCGACTTCATCTACCAGTACTGGAAGCTGAAGAGGAAAGCTAATGCCAACCAACCGCTGCTGACGCCCAAGACCGACGAGGTGGACAACCTCGCCCAGCAGGAGCAGGATGTCCTCTACCGCCGCCTGAAGCTCTTCACACACCTGCGGCAGGACCTGGAGAGGGTGAGTTGCCTTGGCCGGTCTGCCCAAGGGGCCTGTCCATGCCCAGGACTCAGCAAACCCTGAACTCCGCCTAACAGCCCTGCTTTGAGAGCAGCCATGTGGCTGGGCCTTCAGCTGTCAGGCAGCACCCGGGTAAACGATCTTTGCTTTCTTATCGAGAGCTCGGTTAGCCAGTCTGCAGAGTCGGTCGAGCATCTGGACAGATGTTGGGTGGGGTAACTGAGTCCGGCTTCTCCATTTCCCTCACCCTGCTTGTCCCCCAGGCGCCTGGGAGAGAGCTCACTGCCTGGATGCTGTCAGCTGCCACCAGGTCAGAAGTACAGGCTGGGAGGGGTCTTATGTCCCTGGCTGTAGCCAGGGCAGAGGGCAAGGCCACCTGCATTGCAGTCACACCTCCAGGACAGCCCAGCTTCCTGTCGCTTGTGGCTCTGGGTTCAAGCACTCTGTGGCTAGTGCTACTTCCGGAGCTTTCCTGAGTCTCCACCTCCCATCAGCTGCTTTGCTCTCCGTGTCTCCCTCGTGACCCGCGAGGCCTGACCGCCCTGCTCCACGGAGCAGCCTTCGAGTCTGGCCTTTGGCCCACTTCCGTAGTCACCATTCCAGATGAGGTGACACGAGGAAGGTCCTCCCAGCTCTGCTGAGCAGATGAAGAAACCAAAGCTCAGAGAGACAAAGTGACAGGAAGTTTTAGGGGAACTTGTCTTTTGGGGTTGGAGCTCGAGTTGGGACCTGCCTGGGCTGGGGTCAAGAGCAGCAAGGTTACGTACATTTCCAGGCAGGCACAGCCTCTCCCCGGCGCCTGGTCTCCCAGTCCCGGTCAGGGATTCAGGTGGGGCCAGGGCTGGGACACCCACAGGCGAGCTGAGCGCAAGCTCCAGGAACGAGGTGTCGGGGCCGACCTTCAAGTCTGTGCGGCTCACTGCAGCTCAGGAGGGTCCTGTCCCAGTGCTGCTTTCCTGGCAGCGCAGAAAGCGGGCCGAGGGGCTGGGGATTAGCTCAGCGCCTAAGTACCTGCCTGGCAAGGGAAGTCATGAGTTCAATCCCTGTGTAAAACGAGAAAGAAGGCTGAGGAGCGTTCAGCCTTGCGGGCTTTGGAGAAGGAGCGTCGGACACAGTGAGGAGCCAGCTCAGCCCACCTGGTGCCCCAGCCGCAGGGCCTCTCTCAGCCGTGCGTCGGTGACCTAAGCCAATGAAGAGCGAGGAGAATTCCGCTGTCCGGAAGGCGCTCTGCACACCCCACGGTGCAGTGGCCCGGCCAACAGCAAGTTGTGGCCCGGTGCCAGTAGCTGAGAGATTCCAGCCTGTGACTGGGCAGCAGGCCAGCTGGGCCTGGATCCATCCGGAGGTGCAGGGTCGGGCTCAGGTCGAGGCCTTGGGTAGCCCAGGTCTGCTGGGCTCTGTGCCTTCTTTGTTTCCGTCTCCACTTACTCAGGTTTCATTTTTCTGGTCTATAAGATGAGACTGAGGCTGTCCATGGGGGTCACAGCAAGGATTAGGGACAGAAGTCAGCCCAGTGGCCTCTTGTGTTGGCCTTGACTATTGTCACTGCTTACCCTGTCGAAGGAGGGGAGCCGAGCCTTGTGCTCCCCAAAGGACTGATGCTTAGGCCTGGGGGTCACTGCACCCTCCTTGACCAGTTTGCGCCTGCCGGGGTTGGCTGAGAGCAGGAGTCGGGGCTGCCACTGGCACAAATCCCACTTTATAGTCAGCCCAGAAAATGTGCTTTCTGATTTGTGTTGCTGGGGATTGAACCCAGGGCTGTGGCCACGCTGGGCCAGCGCCGTCAAAGGCTTGCTTTCCTAAACATCACAGCCCCTTCTCTGGCAAGCAGCTGGTGGAGGGCAGGGCCACTGCAGCTTCCTGGGGTGATTCACAGCTGACAAAAAAATTATAGCACTGAACATCAGCCTTGCAAACGCCAGCCAGTGTCCCCTAGCAGCCCCGCTGGTGGCCAGGTCCTGGAGGGGGGAACTGGCTGGCTGCAGCTGTGGATCCTGCTACCAATTCATTCTGCAGCTGACAAGAGACTGGGCAGAGAGGGTAGAGGAAGGACCTGCTGCCCGCGGCCTTGCTTCTGCTGCGTCTCCCAGAGAGACGAAGGCTTAGCCAGAGGAAACGATCCTGCCTTTCTCTGACAGCTGTCTCCTGATCACTCGGTCACTCTGCTTGCTCTGTGCCCAGTGCCTGGGGATCAGTGGTGGCGAATCTGTGCACGCCTGCTACAGTGAGCTGTATCTCTGAGAGGTTTGCCGTCACTGGCCTAGACTTTGGTCTACCCTGCTGCACCTCGTTCCCAGCTAAAGCCCACCTTGTCCTGGGCACCCCCACCCCACCTGAATCTCTGCCACCACAGCCTGATGCTGCTGCCCAGGCCCTCGGCCCAGTCTCCCGCAGTGCAAGCTACTCGGTCCGAGGGCCATCAGACCCCCCCAAGGAGCCCAGGAGAGATCCCGTAGCAGTGGGCGAATGAGCCAGCTGGCGTTGGGCTTCCTAGACCCTGCCCACCTCGCTCACAGTTCTGCCGCCTCTTAGCAGGCAGCCTCGTGTCCTGTTCCTCCAGCTAGAGAGCCCCAGCTTCTGGCCAGCAGAGCCCCTGCCTGGACGCATCCTCTGACCAGCCCACTCCTCGTCCCCGCCCAACCTGCAGCCGGCTGTCACGGTCTACCCTGCCCCCTAGCACTGGACTCAGAGACACCCTGTCCTACCTTCTTAGGTGACTCTCCCTCCACCTCCCTCCGGCGTGGGATCCTCTCCCGCCATCTCCAGCTGACCGTTCCTGCTGATCCCTACTGGTGTCTTGACTCCCCGCTTCCCTGTCCCCTCCCTCAGCCCACTCGGCAGTTGGTGCTGCCAAGCTGCCCTTGGCCTTGAAATCCTCTTCCTGAGGACTTGGTTGGCCTTGATGTCCTGCTTCCCTTGCTCTGTGGATGGTTGTTCCTGGGCCCCTGAAATTGTTTTAGATTCTCAGGACTGGAGGTACCAGCTTCCACCTTTTTTGGATTGTTTTTGAGGTGCTGGCCATGGAACCCAGGGCCTCACACATGCTTGGCAAGCGCTCTTCCAGTGAGCTGTACCCCAGCCCTGGACTCTACCATCCACAGCTTCCCCCAAGTCACTGAGCTCCAGAGCTGGGCCCATCTCTGAAGACCTCCAGCAGATTCCTGCCAGCCTGCCTGCCCCTTGGCACCCCCTCTAGGCTTTCTGTAAGACCTACTGATAGCAAAATACCTTCATCAGAACATCTTTAAAAAGTAGCTTTATAGCTGGGCATAGTGGTGCAAAGCTGTAATCCCAGCACTCGGGAGGCTGAGGCAGGAGGATCTTTGTGAGTTTGAGACCAGCCTGGGCTACAAAGTGAGCTCAAGGCCAGCCTGAACTGCATAGCAAGACCCTGTCTCAACAAGACAAAAAAATGAGGCTCTGTTGCTAAGATTCTCAGGAGAATGTACCAAGTAGTTGAAGTGGAAATGGGGGCGGGGGCGCACAGTGTGACCAGAGTCCCAGCTAAGTGGGTGGTCTCGTGTTCAGTCAGAAGCTGCAGACATTCCTGATGGCATAGGGTGGCCCTACCAGTAAAACAGATTGTGCAGATACCTCCCGTGATGTAGTTTTAATGTCTCTCATAACTACAACTGCATATTATGGAACAATCAGAATAACGAATAGAGCCAGCAGCAGCTCTCGTGTTTCCCCGCACTGAAGCGCACTGACACCTATGTCCTGTATGTCTGTCTGTTGAGGCCCAGGCTTGGGCCAGGAGTTCTAAGATTCCCCTGTGCCATCTCCAGTGTATACTTGCAGCCCCACCCCTCAGAGAGCAGGATGTCCTCTGGGCCACACTGATGTCCACACTGATGCAGTGTGACCTCGTTTTAACCAGTTATATCCACGGGGACCCCGTCTGCCCAGAAGGTCCCGCTGAGGGTCCTGCAGACCCCGTGTGGCGGAACAGCCTTTGGCAGAGCCTGCGGAGGTGCAGGGCAGAGGAGGCCATCTGTTGGACATTTCAAGAAGATGACACGAGGGCCTGGGGTCTCATCTCTCCCTGGAGAGGGGTGGGGTGCACTGGGGGGCGGGGGGAGCTGGCAGGGCGGAGGCCTTTGTCCAGGATGCCCCGCTCTGTCTTCAGGTCTGTGTCATGATGGACTGGTGGAAAGATGACTTGGTCAGCAGCTCTCTGACTTGCTGGGTGACGAGCCCTGGGGAGAAAGGAACCCTGGTGGTGCCACTCAGGGCGAGGCCAGGGCCTCACACCGTGAGAGTGCGTGGAGCCACAGCAGGCCAGGAGCTTTAGGAGCCCAGAGCAAAGGTCATACCCAGGACTGTCTCTTGGGACCCACTGGGTGATAGGTGGCCCAGGCCTGGTATTCAGAGTTGGCTGGGGGTACACCCCCACAGGAATTGCTCCAGGGAGGCCTCAAAGAGCTCATGGCTCGGGGAGGACCGGGGTGCCTGCCCCATGAGCAGGGTGGGAAACCTCTCCTGTGTTTCCCCAGGTTAGAAATCTGTGCTACATGGTGACGAGACGCGAGAGGACCAAGCACACCATCTGCAAGCTCCAGGAGCAGATATTCCACCTGCAGATGAAACTGATCGAACAGGATTTGTGTCGAGGTAGGAACCTGCTCTCCTGCTGCCGGCCACCTCTGTGTGCAGGCTGGGCCCAAGGAGGGTGTGTTTGGGGTGCAGTAGGGTAGATGTGTGGAACCTGGGGCCACTGGCCCCTTTCCCCCGCTCCACTGCTTACTGGGCCCGGATGGAAGCCTGCCAAGGGCTCCATTGTGTTGAGAGTGGGGACACCAGACCTGCCCTTGAGGGCCTTGGAGGTTCACTGCAGCTCTGGAGCAGCTGGCCAGGGAACAGGCGCAGACCCAAAGTGCTAGTGGCTCCGTGCGGCAGCCAAGGCGGGAAATCACCCGCTTCAGAGGCGGCGCGGTACCTGCGTCCTCTCCCGGTCTCTGTGTGTGGGATTCGGGCCCAGAGTCAGCAGTGCTTTTTCTCTGTTATCCTCTTACTCTGGCAGTGCGCTGAACAGACCTAGACGTGAAAGGCTACTGGGGCTGTTGGTAATTGGACACGGTCAGTCGCAAATAGTACCAGACACAGCTCCGGGGGTGTGATGTGTTAGGAAAGGGGCACTGAACCCCAAAAGCGGTGCTCTGGTGTTGAGTCTCTGCAGCAGAAGTAGCTGGGCAGAGAGATTTCGAGCCCTCAGTTGAGGCCGTGCCTAGAGCGGAAAAGGGAGGAGAGCAGTGGCGGAGGACCTGTGCCCAGTGGCTTCTCTCCACCGTCCTAGCGTGGGTGGGAAAGCGGCTCCTCCGGGTGAGGTGTAGGGTCAGGGCCACACATGCTTCCCGCGCACCTGGGCCTGGGGCAGCTGCCCAAGTTCTGGAGCTTGCTCTGGAGGGAAAAAGGAGAAGGACAGAGGTCACAAGGGTGATGCCAAAGCAGCGTCTCGGCTGCCTTCATATCTGGCTCTGGCTATGCATCTGGCTGCAGACGACCGCACAAGGGACCCACAGCCAAACCGCGGGGTGGCAAAGCAGGAGTGGCAACCTTGGGCACAGGGACCCAGAAAAGTAAGGGTTTGCATCCCCACTTTGAGTCAGGACCTTTGTAGCTCGTGTCTGAAATGGCAACAACCAGCAGCTCTTTGTGGCAGGTGGGCTTGGCCTGGAACAGGTGCCGGCACTCTTGGGCCACCACTACCCCGGCCCGGGCTGTAGCTCACGGACCTGTTGCTGAGGCCTGTCTGGCCTGGAAGCTAAGAGGGCGGTGCAGGGGAAGTAGCATTGGGCCTTGATTTGAGCCAGGTGAAGGACAAGCCAAGGGAACAGCAGTGTGGACCTAGAGGCCCTGGCATGGATGTGACTGGGAGCAAGAAGGCACCCCGAGTGGGGAGAGGTGAGAGAGGCAGGAGGGCCCCCCAGCTGAGGGGGAGCCCAGACTGCCAGGGCAGGAAGCCTGGCTTCCTGCACAGCTGGGCCATGTATCTCAGCCTTCTCTTAGCCATTTAGGAGGCCCTCCTGCCTCTGCCTCCTGCCTCTACCTAACAAGCTGGGGGTGCTCGGGCTGCTGTGCCTTCCTCTTCACCCTCCCCAGCTGGCCTGACTTGCAGATGATGCTGGACGGGAAGGATGTTAGGACCAGGTGTGCAGCTGCTGCCCGATCGCCAAAGCAGACTGGGAAACCGAGGCAGGAGGCCTGCTCACAGGGCATTGGCTGTGTGCCCAGATTGGAACCAAGGCTTCAGCCCCAGAGCACACGTTTCCACCCTCGAGTCCAGCGCCTTAGCCTCACACAAAGCCCCCCACACCCAGGGTCGCCTCCCCAGACGGCTCCCGAGGCCTGTGGGTGGCGTAGGTCACACGGAAGTCCAGGTCTCCCTGTGGCTCTGCACCCAGCCCCTCACTCTCAGGAGCGGCCATGGGCCTGGCCCCCTGCACCCCACCCCAGCTGCGCCCTGGCTGACCGAGGTCCCGGGTCCCAGCTGCTGCAGAGGATGAGCCCTGGCCGGCAGAGGACTCTCGGGCCACCCCTTGTCCTGACTCAGGCCCTGCCAGTCACCATCTCCCTCCTCTTGCATTCCCAACGCAGAGCAAGCTGGGAGGAGAGCAAAGGGCAAGAAGAAGGGCTCCAAGAGGAAAGGCCATGAGACTCCGAGCCCCGAGAAGAAAGAGAAAGTGAAGGCCGGAGTGGACTGTGTCCTGGGGCAGCTGGGTGAGCTCTGGTGTCACCTCCCTTGTGGCCCCACCCGTGGAAGGCCAGCGGCAGAGACCGGGGGACTGTGGCCCCAGAGGGCCACTGGGTGCTCCCTTGCCCGGCTGCACTCACATCACATCCACAAAGGAGACAGATCAGAGCGCGCCTGGCTTCTGGAGAGGTTCCCCCTCACAGGCTGGGTGGAGGCTGGGCCACGCTTGGAACGGGGAGCGGCACAAACCCTGCTCACGTCCTCCCCGCGATGGGCTCTTTCTCCAGCCCAGCGGACCTCCCTGGAGACATCCAGAGGAGTGGCAGCGGGTCCTAGCTGTCATTGTCACACACCTCCTTCCTGTCCCATCAGGCAGAGCAGCCCTAAGGGAGCCTTAGCTTTGGGTTCGTGATTCCCAGAATGTCATCCATATACTTTCTTCAGGGCCTTTTTTGGAGAACAGAGTGGAATCCCCTTCCAGGCCTCACTTCCAGCACAGAAGCCCCGGGTTTTCTTTTGATGTCCTTTAGTGTAAAGAAGGGAACACCGTGGAAGTCTAAAATGAGGCCCTGAGCCAGGCATGGTGGCACACACCTATAATCCCAGCACTTGGGAGGCTGAGGCAGGAGGATCACCTGGTGTTAGGAGCCAGCCTGGGCTACATAGCAAGATCCTGTCTCAGAAAAACCAAAATAAATAAAGGCACTAACTGCTGTGTACCAAGACCTCAGAAAAGGAGGGAGGAGCTGGGGATTTAACTCAGTGGCGTAAGTGCCTGCCTGGCAAGCATGAGGTCGTGAGTTTAGTCCCTGGCGCACACACACACACAAAAAGATAAAAAAGAAAAGGTGGGAGGACTCAGCTGTGCCTAGGGACCAGCAGGGACCCACTCAGATCCATCTCACTACCCCTATTCATGTCCAACTCCTCCTTTTCCCCAGTGCTTTGCCTTCAGCGTGGGGAAGAACCGCTGGTGAAGATCCACTGCCCCCTGGTGGCTGGAGGCCTTCCCTTCTCCTGCGCCTGCTTTACTGCAGAGCTCCACTCGCCTTTGAACTCTTAGTAGCCCTGGAACAGCTCACTGCTTCATTTTTCCTCCGCTGCACAAATTCCCACGCCAGCCCCGGGGTGGGACATGCTTCTGGGGAGAAAAGGGTGTGTCGTTGCCCTGTGGCGTTGATGGGAGGGACGGACCAAGCCAGGTCTACTGGTGCAGGAAAAGGTGCAAGGGCCACCTGAGGAGGGGCGCACTCCTGCCAGCGTCTCACCTGCGTCCTCTCTCCCCTCCGCTAGGTCTGTCCACCTCGTTCCCCATCGACGGCACCTTCTTCAATAGCTGGCTGGCGCAGTCGGTGCAGATCACGGCGGAGGACATGGCCATGAGTGAGTGGTCACTGAACAACGGGCACCGCGAGGACCCCGCCCCGGGCCTGCTGTCGGAAGAGCTGCTGCAGGACGAGGAGACGCTGCTCAGCTTCATGCGTGATCCCTCGCTGCGACCCGGCGACCCCGCCCGGAAGGCCCGAGGCCGCACCCGTCTGCCTGCCAAGAAGAAACCCCCGCCCCTGCAGGATGGACCTGGCTCACGGACGACTCCAGAAAAGCCCCCCAAAAAGCCCTGGAGCCAGGATGCAGGCAGCGGCAAGGCGGGGCAAGGGCCACCGACTAGGAAGCCACCACGGCGGACGTCTTCTCACTTGCCGTCCAGCCCTACAGCTGGAGACTGTCCTGTACCAGCAGCCCTGGACAGCCCCCCGCTACTGGCCCCCGAGATCCCGGACGAGGCAGCTCTAGCAGCTGCCGACTTGAATGTCCAAGTGCCTGGCCCTGTGGTGAGCCCCAAGTCCTTGGGCCAGCTCCAGCCAGCCCATGAGAGCAAGGTCACCCGGAGATCACCGGGTGCTGGGACACGACCGCCTTCTGCTGTGGCCGAGAGGCCAAAGGTCAGCCTGCACTTTGACGTGGAAGCTGACGGCTACTTCTCTGATGGGGAGATGAGCGACTCGGATGTAGAGGCAGAGGACAGCGGGGTGCAGCGGGATTCCCGGGAGGCGGGGGCTGAGGAGGTTGTCCGCATGGGGGTACTGGCCTCCTAACTTACCCCACCCCTGTCCCAGGCCCCACCCTGGTCCCCCACAAGGCCTCAGCCCAGTCACAACTGCCATTTCCAGTCTCTGCTGAGTGTCCCAGACCCTTGTGGTTTTATTTTAATAGAGAGTTCCGAATTCCACACTGTTGTCTCTCCTCTGTGCTGGCCTAGATATTAGGGTTCCTTCCGCGGCTCTGGCCACAAGGACCGTACCAGGTCCTGCGCGCCACCCCTGGTGACCTCTGCGGCATTGCTGGGCTTCTGGCTAGACGTAGGCGAGGTGAAGAGCTCAGGACTCCCGCCCGCTGCCACTTGGCGACGCGGACTGTCATTTGGGCATTATTTCCTGGCAGATGGGCCAGCCCAGGGCCTGTCCCGCCCTGCCCCCTGCTCCTTTAGGGCCCTTTGTGGGGTGGGGGTCCTGCTGCACCTCCCCTGACCCCCAAGGAAACATAATAAGCGACACCCAGCCAGAGCCTACTCACTGTCACAAGCACAACGAGTTTCTATAAGAAAGCACTGAGGGTGCAGGGGACCCGCCCGCCCTGACCAGCCCGCACCACCCAAGGCGCCTGCCTGCCCCCGACACCTCCCTCCCTTGCTGCTCTGCCCCTGCCAGTGCCCAGCCCAGCGGCTCTGGGATGGGGTTCCCAGATTCCTTCCTGAGCTGTGCCGTTTACTCAGGGGACTCCCACACAGCCAGCCGCCCATGCAGGTGGAGGACTCCAAGGGAGGGCCAGTGCCCAGTGGGGGGCATGGGGCCCAGACCAGCCCCTGCCAAGAATACTCTGGGGTCCAACTTCCTCCTTCCCTCCCTCCCTCCCTTCCTTCCTTGGGGCCAGTCTTGGCTGAAGTCTGGTCACTCTCACACAGAACTGGCCTGGCCAGACCAGACCGTTTGCCTTTTCAAGTTCCTAGTCCTGCTAAGAGATGAGCTTCCTTGGTTTCCTTGCGGAAACACCTCCTTCCAACAGGCAGTGGGATCCCGGGGCCCAGGGTAGGCCACTTCTGGCCTGCTGGGTTGAAGTTTTGCTGGATGTTCCTGTGTCCTTTTGTCCCCTAGAGCCTTAACCTCCCTCTCCCAGCCACGCTACCCCTCCCCTCCCCACCTCTAGGTTCTAGGTAGTTATTCTGAAGAGTTTCAGTGGAGTAGCCCCAGGGTGATAGCTCAGGGAACAAACTAAAAAGGAATTCCGTGAAAATGTTGGGTTTTTTGTCGTTGTTGTTTTGTTTTTTTTCTTGTACGAATTACTCCTGGGTCACTTCCACCACTGGTAAAACCAGGACTTTTCCAACAAGAACCTTGCAAAAGTCCAGTGAATCAGTCGAATCATTCTATGGATGCCAAAGAATACTCTGACCCTAATACAGCACAGCCTGGACCTGACAACTTGTCGCTTGGACTGTTTTTGGTTTTTGTTTTTTTTTTTAATGGAGTTCTTTAGCAACAAAGTACAGAAATAGCGGTTCGTTGCACATACTGGTGAAGGAGAGCTCCAGGTCCTGGAGGAGGAAGAGGAGGAGGAGGAGGCTTCGCTGTCACCGTTGGTACACGGTTCCCAGGAGTTGGGTTCCAGACCCTGGGCTGGGCCACTGTGAGCAATCCTGTCAACTCAGACTCCGGGGGACGCCCCGACTGAAACCAGCATGGAAAGTGTCTGTCCCATGTGGTTCCCCCACCCCATGCAGATACACCAAGAGCAAATAAGCCAGATGGGGAACAGCTTGACCTTCATCACCCCCAGCTCCAAAACTTAACCAAGGTACGACAGTGCAATTGTCATTGGTTTCATGTGAATTTTAGCAAAACCAGAAACAAAGATGGTGACTTTAGTTTCAAAGGATTGGACTAATTTTTCTAATCCGAGTGGACTCCAAGGGAGCAGGGTGCCCCGAAGGTCCTGGGTGTGGGAATGGCATGAGCTACTACATAGACTTAGGCTACCTGCCTGCCCACCTCGGTAGTAATGACCGTGCAGTGTCAGCATCAGCTTCCCAACCCCAGTCACTGTTTACTGGCTTTGGACAGACCTTCCTTCCCTGTGCTTCGGGTCACCTTGGGTCATTCCCCTCTCTGTGCTGGATTGCCTGGGCCAGCCATGCAGCCAGCAAAGGGATGAGCTGAAAGAACAACCAAATCCTGCTGGGGGTGGGGTGCTGGCGAGGCTCAGGGTTCACCTGTCCAGGCACCCACCCCCGCCCCCCATCCCTCTGCTGCATGCTGGGGCAGGGGCTGGGCTGTGAGTGGAAATGAAAGGGACGAGTGTGGGAGAATCAGCTGGGAAGCCAGATGGGGTGGCCACTGCTCATGTCTGCCTTGATTTCAGCTCTTCTCTGTTGGCTGTTACTTTGGACTGGACTGGACCGGACTGGACTGTCCCTGGGGCCTATGTCTGGCAGAGTCCCGTGTCCCTTAGGCTGGCTGGCTGGTGGCCCCTCCACGCCCAGACCGGGCCCTCATACAGTCCTCACCAGGCATCCGTCTCCACATCCAGGGCGTCCACCAGGACACAGGATAAGGCCCCCAGTCCCTGGTCCAGTCCGGCCCCTGCAGCCCACAGCCCCTCACTCCTCCTGGCCCACTACTGTCCGCAGTGCGGAGGGCATTGCGCCCCCCAAGACCAAGGCCGGAGGGGACTCTGGCTCCTGCCCCGGGGGGCGGAGCTGCTCTGTAGCTCGCCTGGCTCACGGCCACACACTCGCGGACCCGGCCGCTTCCCCCCCTCCCCCTCTCATCACGTGACAGAGGATAATGTGCAAGGAAAGTATTTTTATGTATCATAGGTATATTTTGAAACAGGTGAGGAGAAGAAAGGTAGAATGCGCCTTTACTTTATGAAGCGAGCGCAGATGTCGCGACGGGGCGTGAACATCTGCAGTGTGAGAGGCCTCGGCTTCCCAGGGGGAGCCTCTGGCTTCCAGGTGCAGGTTGTTGGGCCCCAGCTGGGCCTGGATGCGCGCATGCGCACGCGGCACCAGCCTTCCGTGTCCGTGTGCGCGATGGTGGCCAGGTGCACTGTGGGAATTCCTGGGGCCATTCCGAGAAATCCAGCTGTCCCTTCTAACAAACATTGGCGGCGGCTGGACTTTGGCATCTCCTTTGCTAGCTGCCAGATGTGGCCAACGCCTGCCCGTGCCCAAAGCTCTGCAGAATGATCTGGATCCCTGTAGTGAGGCCGTTTTCCGGTGCCCTCGGCCCGGCGGGTCACAGTGGCCAAAGAGCCAGGGCTGGAGCCTGGGACCTTTCTTTGGTTGTTCTTTAAGGCCCCTCCCACCGCCCTTCCCCTCAGATGCACAAACCCTTTGTGCTCGGAATCACTTGGGGTGGGGGGACAGGGGAGGGGATGCTATGAATGTCACAGGAGGTGACACCTTCTGTCTTTGTTTCAAAGAAAGTGATGTGCCATTTGTTAATATACAAGAGAAATATTGAAAATATATTGAAAAGAGCAATTTTAAATTATTTTTGGCTTATGTTGCAATATTTATTTTCTTGTATTAGGAAAGATTCCTTTGTAGAGAAAAAAATGTATTTTTCATTACCGCAAAGACCTATTTCTCCTTTTTGTACATTGTCCATGTTCATGACCCTTAATGAGCAATAGAATGTATGGTCGCCTCCGTGTGGCCAGTGCCCGCTGTGCCCTGCATGATTCTGTGTTGCTGCTACTGCATAGCTCCCGGCCCCATCCTGTCCTGCACACTCACGGGGCTTCCAGACCCGGGCCCACTAGGGCCTGTGTCCTAGGGAGCTCCCTGCACTCCTCGTGTGTTGGCAAACGCAGTTAATAAAGCAATGTTTTCTGTGAGGCTTGTGTTCCATTGGCTGTGTAGGGGCCCTGGGGAATCCTCTGACACCCCCATAGTGGTCTCCAAGAGTTCTGGGTCCCGAAGGCCCTGCTGCAGCCTCCCAAGGGACTGTGACCTAGAGGGCATAGTGGGCATTCAGTACGTACGGGTCCACACAGTAAGGGCAGTACACTGTTTCAGTGGAACTTCATGCTGTCGGCCCTGGGGTTCAGGAAGTCTTCCCTCCAGGGAGAGGCAAAGTCCTGCATCCAAGGCCATGCTGCACCTCCTGCCACCTGTCTGGGGTGTGGAAAAGTTGGGGAGGAGCCTCCAGCCTGTCTCTGGTCACCGGAGATTTTTAGCTGGGTTCGTTTTTCATTCATTATCAGCAGAACACCTACTCTATGCCGGGCTCTGGGGAGTGGGTGGGGAACGGAGTGTCCGACCCTGCTCGTGGGCAGCTCACAACCCAGTAAAGACACTGCTTTAAGAAAACGATGCTGTCTCTGGCTGGGGATTTAGCTAAGTGGCTTAAGCTCCTGCCTGGCAAGCGCAAGGTCGTGAGTTTGATGCCTGGTACCAAAAAAAAAAAAGAAAGCGATGCTGTCTCTTCCTTTATGCATTCACCCAGCTGATGCCTCCTCACTGCCTGCATGCTACTGGTCCACTCTGGCCACAGACCTCCAGGCAAGGGCACCTAAGGAGTCAACAGCTGCTGACCTGAGGGGATTGCAAAGGAGGGAAGGGCTGAGTGTCCCTCGAAGAGGCTCAGTCACGCATGGAAAGAGGCCCAAGGGAAGGTGTGTGGAAGAGCTTGGTTTAATGTATTAGTGACTTTCCATCCCTGGGACAAATGGAGTTAAAGGAGTTGAGGTTTATTTAAACTCATGGTTTCAGAAGTTTCAGTCCATGGTAGGCTGGATCCAAGGGGGGAAAAACAGTGTGGTGGAGGAAAGCTGCTTCACCCATGGAAAGCCCAGGAGGAGAGTGAATGGGAACAGCCAGTAAGAATCTACCCCCCAAAGATGCACCCCGGGGGACCCACTCAGGACAGCATGTTTGGCTTCAGAGAAATCACGACCCACTCACAGGGGAGCAGGCACCATGTGTTCCACTCACATCCGAATCCTAACACTAGGACTCTATGAATCTTTTTGGTGCCAGGCAGGGATCAAACTTGTGACCTTGTGCTTGCCAGGCAGACACTTGTGCCACTGAGCTAAACCCAAGGCCCTAGACTCCATGAATCTAGCTGGGGTGATGTCTGGGCCCCAGCCTAAGACCTGCGCCTCCCATCCTGGCCCAGCTAATACACTGACTGGGCAGGGGGCCCCAGGCACCTGTGGGCGGAGGGGAGACAGTGTGAGTCACGTGCTACCAATAACCACATCTTAGGAAAAGAAGAAAGCCAGCAAAGTGACTTTTAATAATACAACTTACTGAACCCATTGTATTGGAGTATGATCATTTAAGACATTGGATAATCAATAGAAAATAACTCGTGTGTGTGCGGTGCTGGGGTTGGAGCCCCAGGCCTCCCTCACATGTGCGATAGCTGGGCAAGCCCCCTCCCACTGAGCTACACTCCAGCCCTTATGCTGACTTATTTTGCAGAGGTTTCATTATTTAGCCCTGACTGGCCTCAAGCTTGCAATCCTTTGTCTCATCTTCTCAAATGCTGGGAATATAGGCACGTGCCACACCTGATTTAAAATAAGTTTTTGGAGGGCCAGCAAGCTAAGTGTCACAGCATCTGCCTGGCCAGCATGAGGTTCTGAGTTTGATTCCCAGTACCCACAAAAAAGAAAAAAAAAAAAAAAAAAGATCATGGCTTCAATCCCTGGTACCAAAAAAAATAAAAACAAAGAAATAAAGGTCACAAAAATAACTTTATTCAGGACTGAGGATTGAACCCAGGGCCTTTGCACTAAGCTACAGGCCCAACCCTTTATTTTTTTATTTTGAGACAGTGTTTGTGTCACTAAATTGTCCCGACTGGACAACTCCTCCCTCTGCCTCCCAAGAGCTGGACTTACAGGATGGAGCTACCAGGCTTGGCTGTAAGATAATCGCAATAATGGGCTGGGGATTCAGCTCACCGGCATAAACGCCTGCCTTGCAAGCACGGAGTGGTGAGTTCCATCCCCGGTACAAAAAAAAAAAAAGAGATAATCTCTTTAGTGAAGGGAATAGCTCAGCAGCACAGCACCTGCCTAGCAAGTATGAGGGTGCGAGTTCAATTCCCGCTGTCAAAACCAAAACAAAACAACAACTTCGAACGAGATATTCTACCCTCTTTCTTTATGCTAAATCTTTGCAGTCCAATAACTCACAGCACTCACATCAGCCCCATTCCAACTGTTGAAGGCCACACAGGTGACCGGTCATTAAGAGGGCAGGACTGCCTAGGATTCTCCCAGGCTCCCACCAAGTGGGGCCAGACAACCTCGAGGAGGCCCTGAGCACTTCCACAGTAGAAGGCGAGGCGCAGGTCTGGTCCCAGCTTCCAGCCTGCAGTGGTGGACTGCCTGTGTGGACTTGAGAAGTTTAGAAGCCAAACTAAGTGGGCTCAGCAATTCTACGCCCTAGGTGGACAGGACCCAACAGGGTGGCTTGTCGCCAAGTACAAAGGGAAATGAGGAAGGACAGACTGGCTTCTGTCGTTCAGAAGAGCTCCAGTGTTTGCCTTCAGCTTGGATGACATCTCCTGGCTTCCAGCGCAAACTTGGGCTTCCGTCCTGGACCCTTCAGGCTTCCGGCGCAGACCCCCAGCGCAGACCCATCGCCTCCCGACAGAGACTTGCACGGACGGTGCCTTGAGCTCCAGACCTTGGATTGGGTCCTTCAGCCTCCAACGTGCAGACCCCCTCTGCAGGCTTCCTCATCCAGCGCTGTGGCTGACCCTGGTAAGCCGATTTATTTTTTATTTTTGTCTCTTTGAGACAGGGTCTTGCTATGCAGTTCAGGCTGGCCTTGAGCTCACTTTGTAGCCCAGGCTGTACTGGAACAATTTGCAGTGTTCTTCCTGCCTCAGCCTCCTGAGTGCTGGGAGTACAGATGTGCACCCCCACGCCCGGCTTCTAAACCGATCTTTTACTTTCTTAGACATTTGTACAGCTTGTATCTGTTTCTGTAGTAGAACCTAACGATACAGCACCTGGGTTCCTGGGGGACCCCCTCTCCTCCCCAGCCCTGTGGCTGCAGTCTGTGCTGGAGACACCTGCCCCTGGGGATTCCCCAGGACCTGGGCGGGTCAGGTCTGTGGCGCCTGAGACTCGCAGCCAGTGGCCTGGGGACCTGAGCAGGAGGGGGGCGTCTGCGGGAGCAGGTGTCACTCGCCTTTCCTTCAGACGGGCATTGATTGCGCCCCTGTGGCAGAGCCGCGAGGACGCGGTGGTGACCCCGGGCCCCTTCCAGAGAGACCAGGCCAATGCGGGTTCACCCAGACACCCCCAGATCGGGGTGCGGTTGCTCACTGACTCGATCCCTGGGCGCCAACCCCGGGAGGGGAGGGGAGGGGAGGGGAGGGGAGGGGGGAGGGAGGGCGGCGCTCGAGACGTCCCTTATTCGCGTCCCCTCCCTCCAGGCGGGCGCGTGGCGCCACCTGCCGTCCAGCACCGGGGAACAGAGGGGACGAGGAGCCTGAAATGTGGGTGTCCAAGAGGACACACAGCCAACACCCCTTTCTCAAACCCTGGCCTCAGCCCCTGGGGCCAGGCTTTTGAGGGTAACCCCAAGGGCCAGCTCCTTGCCCTGTGGGATCCCAGTGCGTCTGACCCAGAAAGAGACCCAGGCAGAGGCACTTGAGGCTGTGAACTCTTCATTTTGGAAAGGACTGTACAGTTTAACAAAAACGCAGGACACAGCCAGGCCTGGTGGCACTTGCCTGTCATCCCAGCGCCTGGGAGGCTGAGGCAGGAGGATGGCTGCGAGTTTGAGGCCAGCCTGGACTATACAGTGAGTTCAAGGCCAGGCTGAACTGCATAGTGAGACCCTGTCTGAAAAAGACAAAAAAAAAAGAGGGCTGGGGGTTTAGCTCAGTGGCTTAAGCACCTGCTTGGCAAGTGTGAGGTTGTGAGTTTGATCCCTGGTATGAAAAAAAAAAGAAAGAAAGAAAACAGGACACAGGTGAGCAATGAACGAATGAATTTATTTATTTTCTGTGGTGGTGCTGGGATGGAACCCAGAGCTGTTCTACACTGTGCCGCTCTCCCAGCCCTGAATCCTTCTGTAGTGCTCGTATGATCCAAACACCAGCCTGGCCTGGCGGTGCCTCTCTGTAATCCCAGCACTTGGGAGGAGGCTGAGGCAGTTTAGTAAACTGGAGCAGATCCAAACCTGACACCTGATGAGTGTGACAGCCCAGGACGCATGACACCAGCTGTGCCTGCCCGGTCTATCCCAAGCCTCTGTGGCATTTTACTCTCCAACCCAAGACTGAACTGCAGCTCTGGGGCATCCTTGAAGGGAGCTGCTCCCCAAAACCAGTCTACAGTATTTGATGTCACAACAACTCAACAGCGAAAGAGTTTTCTCAGTCACTTTCTTGTCGCTGAGACCCAAAACCTGACACCCACAGCTCTCATGAGGAGAGGTGTATTTTGGCTCAGAGTTTATGAAGGGTTCAGTCCATGGTCAGGGGCTCTGAGGCAGGGCAGCATGGCAGAGGGCCCTGGGGAGAAGCAGCTTACGGTGCAGCAGCGGGAAGCAGAGGAACATCAAGGGAGGAGGAGGCAAATTGACCCTTCCAGGCCGTGCCTCCAGTGACTTACCTGGTTTTGTTTTTTTGTGAATGGACATTAGATTTTTTTTTTTAAATGGTACCAGGGATCAAACACATGACCTTGAGCTTGCAAAGCAGGCGCTTATGCCACTGAGCTAAATCCCCGGCCCTGGTTTTGGTTTTCTGAGACAGGGTCAGTCATACTTGGTAGCCCGGGCTGCCCTGGAACTGGAGGTGATCCTCCTGCCTCAGCCTCCTGCATGCTGAGATTATAGGCATGTGCTACCATGCCCCACCGTGGTCTCCCTTGTTATTAATCATGGTTGTTAACATGGCTAGATTAAGAAATGTCTAGTGGATTAGTAAAGAACACTTTTGGGTGTGTCTGTGGAAATGGCCAGTGATGATTGGCATGTGGGCCAGCAAACCAAAGGAAAGCGTCTCTGTGTGTGGCGGTCCCATCCCCGCCCCTCCTCCTGGAAGTTCCCGGTAAACCACCCTGCACAGTTACATGTTTACATGCTGTTTCCCACTGCTTCTGTTCCCCTAGAGAATCATAACTAACACACTCTTACCCCGGGGGTACACTCCTGGACCCTCAGGGGTGCCTGAGACTGTGGGTAGTCACACACTGTCGGATACAGTGAGGGATTAACAACAATATCCAAGGCGAAAACAAACAATTACAACAAAATCCTCCAATAAGAGCTATGCGGACTCGGTCTCTCCCTCCCTCTACTCTTCCTCCTTGCGGTGGTGCGAGATGCCAAAAGCGTGGAGTCAAACTGTGATGAGCTGAGGGCTAGTGTGTGTGTGTGTGTGTATGTGTGTGTGTGTGTGTGAGATAGAACTGGAATGTTACTCGGCATTAAAAAAGGAAGAGCCAGACATAGTGGTGCACATCTGTAGTCCCAGCACTCGGGAGGCTGAGGCAGGAGGATCGCTGCAAGTTCAAGGCCAGCCTGGGCTACATAATGAATTCAAGACCAGCCTGGACAACAGAGTGAGACCCTGTCTCAAACCCCACCCCCCAAAAAGAAGGAAATTCTGACACATGGCTGAACCTTGAGGACATTGTGCTAAGTGAAACAATTTAGTCCCAGGAAGGTGAATCCTGAGTGATTGCACCTCTCTGTTGGGGTTCAGATGTGGGAAGGCTCAGTGCCAGCCTGTGGTGTTATCAGGAGAAGCTGGGTAATTTAGCAAGGCCTTGTCTCGATAAACAAACAGGCAAATGGGCTAGGAATGCGTCTCAGGGAAGGAGCACTGGGCCGCCATGTCCATCCAGTCTGGGGTGTTTGATCCCTGAGCCCAAAACAGAGAGAGGGAGAAGAGGGAGAAGGAAAGAAAGGGGCCAGGGGTTGCCGGGAGGAGCAAATCCGGGATACTGTGAGGTGGGCACGGGGGTGGGCTGCGCGGAGGGGTTTCTGCCAGTTCTTGCCCAATACTGTGATTGTGGTTGACAGTATTATACTGTACACTTGGAAATTGCTGGATGAATTTTATCTTTCTGTGGCCATATTTTGTGTGTGTGATTTTTTTGTTTTTTGTTTTTGTACCGGGAATCAAACTCAGGACCTCACACTTGCCGAGCAGGTGCTTTGCCCCTGAGCTGTATCCCCTGCCCTGTTTTGTTTTTTGAAGAGGGTCTAGCGCAGGCCAGCCTCAAGCTCATGGTGACCCTCCTGCCCCAGCCTCCCGAGTGCTGTGATTACAGGCATGGCCACCATGCCACTTTCTATGGCCATATTAAAAACGATATATACGAGGAGCTGGGGATACAGCTCAGTAGCACAGCGCAAGCACAAGGTCCTGAATTCAATTCCCAGGACCTCCACCCCGCCAAAGATATATGCTGTACTGGAAAAAACAAAATAAAACAAAACAAAACCTGCACATGCAGAACCCTGCAGCTGCTTTGTTGCAGCAATGAATGTAACAGTAAGCAGAAGCCGTTCGTGTCAGGCTTCTGCCCTTGCGACTCCCCACAGTCCCTCAGGTCTAAGTCCAGGTCCAGTTCACGAATGCACCCGTCTCCCAGTCTATTGACAGGAGAGCTGGGAGTCGCTCCTTTCTCTCAAGACCAGCTTGGGGTGTCGGGGGTCATGCTCAGCTAGGGCCAGGTGGAGACTTTTAGGGTCCTCAGGGGTGCACTAGCTGGTGGCCAGCACAGGCGAGCCTCCAGACGGGGTGGGGGGGGCAGTTTTGCACCATCAGAACACGGGTGGGGCCGCCAGAGCGGAGCCTAAGGTTGCCATGGTGCTGCTGTCCCTGCGTGAAACCCAGGTCTGGGCGCCAGGACTGCAGCTTGCGGTGGGGCATTTGATCAGCACACGGGAGGCCTTGGATTCCATCCCCGGTGTCTAAAACAAAAGTCCAATCTGGCAACAGCAGTTTCAGGTCTAGAAATCTGGATTCAGTGGGTGAGTCCCTCCTCCTTCCCTTTGTCCTCTGCCGCCACTGAACTGCTTGTGGCCATTGGAGTCGCCAGAGCTCATTCACAAGTGTACCGTACAGGTGACTTGAAACGCAGTTGTACCCACGCCAGGGCATGGAGGATTAGGGACCTGCCCCTGCCCCTTCCGGGCCTTACTCTTTTTTTTTTTCCTTTTTCTTTTTTTCTTGTTGAGACAGGGTCTCACTATGCAGTTCAGGCAGGACTTAAGCTCACGTTGTAGCCCAGGCTGGTCTCAAACTCGCAAGAATCCTCCTGCCTCAGCCTCCTGAGTGCAGGGATTACAGGCCTGAGCCACCATGCCCGGCTTGGGCCTCACTGTCATAATCTGGGAAATAATGAGAGTCCCTGCCGGATGTACCGCGCAGGCAGTGCACTGCGGGAATCTGCTTGTTTACAAGTTCTTATGGGCAGGGCCACCCTGAACCCAAGCAGACACCTGTGGTCCAGAGTAAGGGAGGGGCCAGCCTCATGCAGCTCTGGACAGCGGCTGCTGTAAACAGCCAGTGCTCACCAAGGGGGCAGCTCGGGGTGAGTGAGAGCCCCCCAGCTGCGGTTACCCTGAGCACCGCCAACACCCGATAAGAATGTTCCAGGGCTCTGGATTTAATGTTGTGATCAGCGCGAGACCAGGGCAGCCAGGGCTTTGCAGGGGAAGCCTGGGGCGCAGCGACTGAGCCCTACAAGCCCTCACCTGCCGACGTTCAGAGCCGCTGCTCTGAGGCCTGGGCGCTTGATACACGGGGTGTGCCTGGGGTGCCCCCAGACTTCCCGGCTCCATATCTGTCCTGGTTCTTCACTGAAGTCCTGGGAGGCTGAGGAAAGAGCTGAGTCACGGTCCTGACCTCGGCCACATCTGGAGCGTGAGTCACAGAGGGCTGAGGGTAGGGCGCTGTGTTCCTCAGCTTTCTCCTTGTTGGGACAAAACACCTGACACCCACGATTTAAAAGAGAGGTGCCAGGTGCTAGCACTTGGGAAGCTGAGGCAGGAGGATTTCAGCAAGTTTGAGGCCCAGCCTGGACTGGGTCTCCAAAAAAAAAAAAAAAAAAAAAGGCCTCTATTAACTGAGAAGGGTAAAGGGACGGCTGTGGAGAGGTTTTATATTCAGACCTAGGTCTCAAAGCTAGCTTGGAAGGCTAGGAATAGAGCTCAGTGGTAAAGCATGTGCCTAGCAAGCACAAGGCTCTGGGTTTAAATCCTTGATTTCACAGGAAATACAGAACAACAAAAAATCAGTTGGTAATCCTTATCCAAATCACTATTTTCTGCTTTACTGATTGGCAAATGATGTTCTTATTATCCATATGGTATTGTGTGTGTGTGTGTGTGTGTGTGTGTGTGTGTTTTGAGTCAGGGTCTTGTAGCCCAGGCTGGCTGCAAACTCATGTCAACCCTACGACCTCAGCTTCCCAGGTGCTGGCGTCACAGGTGTGCACCACCACGCCCAGCTTAACCCTAGTTACTGAATCACAGTAGCTGGTGGAATTGTTTTAAACTTCCCACTATATTCTGTATACCAAAGTTAAAGAACTTTGCTGTAGATAAAATCAACTAGTTGCTTATTTTTCAGTCTGCGAAGTTGGCATTGATTGTGTCAGTCCCGGTTCGGTTTCCCTGTGGGCTGTTCTCAGTCTTACAAGGTGAGTTAGGACTCTTCCGTGGAGGGACGTTATACCAGCCTCCTGACTCGCTTCCCGTCTTTTTGGAGGTGCTGAAGTGGTACCCCTGCCCCGCAGTGTGCCAGCTAAGCACAGGGCGCAACAGCCCCGCCCTCCCCTTTCTGAAACTGAACTGCGGGACCCCATCTCTTGGCT
Source organism: Hydrochoerus hydrochaeris (assembly GCA_004027455.1). NCBI lineage: Eukaryota > Metazoa > Chordata > Mammalia > Rodentia > Hydrochaeridae > Hydrochoerus > Hydrochoerus hydrochaeris. The sequence goes on along the minus strand of PVLA01007282.1, from coordinate 27,909 downwards.
GACCTCCAGCCTGCGATCCTGCTGCCTCTTCCCTCCGAACAGCTGCGATCACAGGCGCGCACGCCCGCGTCTGCTGTAATTCTCAAAGTCCAAGGACCTTCCCGGGAGCAAAACGAAAGTGAGAGTTGGGTGAAACTGGGCCACACGGGCACTGGCCTAGCAGGTGCAGGGGGCGGCGGATTCCGGCCCACACCTCAGACCAAACTGAACCAAACCCCACACAGAACCACAAACAGAACCAGGCACTGGAGTCCTGCGCAATCAGGTTAGCATTTTATTTTCCTCTTCCTGACACTCAAATTCATAGAGAGTGAAATGATAATAGAACATAATCAAAATAACATACAGACACAATTCAAAACATTTAACCATCTACGATAGCTGTTCTCTGTGAAGGGCACAAAGGCGAACAGAAACTTTCATAGAAATTATGCCTAACAATCTGCACTTACTCTCAAACTTAACATTCACACTACGGGCCTAGTGCAAGCCGTGGGGTATGAAAGTGCAGGCCGTGTTAGTGGTGAACAGCTTGTCACTGACTCGCCGGCCACCTCAGCGCCTGTGTCCAGCCCAAGGCCTTTATCCCTCCCAGGGTACGGGGACTGCTGCACCCCACGTGCTCCTGCCTCATGGGGCAGCTGCTTAGCGGGGTCCGGTTAGGAGCAGCACCAGGGAATCGCACAGAAAGCACGTGAAGCTGGCCACCCGGACGTGAATCTTTATACCTGTTAATGCTGACACCTATGTCAAACACTATAGAACCGTCACCCTCTTACCCCAAAGTATTTAAACCCAGCCCCTCCTTAAACTACATGCACTCCAGTACTGCTCTCCCAAAAATAATTCTGCATGACATCGCTTTCCTGTCCCTGTCCTCAAATCCGTTAGGGGTAGGGGTACCTGGAATGAAGTTTGCTTTGGATAACCCTGCTCCCTCTCCTTTGACGACTCTGGATTCCTGAACAATCAAGCAGTGATTGTTAGCTAATTAATGTTCTAAGTCATGAGGACAGAAATCAGCTGGTTCAGAACTGCATCTTAGGTAGACGCCTGGATTCCCTTCACACTTGGGAGCTTTTAAATCTAGGTGTGAGGTGGGAATGGTGGGGGGTACAGGGTGTTAACAGAATCCCAGTCACCTCACACAGGGGCACAGGCACTTACTCCAAGAACGTGGGGTTTTTGTTGTCGGTGTTAAAAGCTCCAACTGAAGTTTCAAATGAAGAAAATAAATGAGCAGCAGCATCAATATGTAGTTCTGATAATTTAGCCCTTAACTGAAACATATTATAAGGAATACTGCTTTTCTGAACAGAAGTACTAATAGCAAAATCTGTTCACTGTGATCTTGATGTAAGCTACCTTTGATTCTCTACTAATTTTGCATTCAGGAATTTATATTTGCTAATCTCTACTTTTTCATGCTTTCTTGAAGATTTTTTTGAATCGCTATCCAAATTTTTACATATATCTAGAATGACCCAAACATTTCCTTTTTAGCAACAGAGAATTTTAAAGATGATGGCAGTGTTCTCTTATCAACTCTCACTTGGTAGACATTCTTACAAACTTCAGTTGTGTAAATGATTAACAAGGCTGAAACACCATACTGAGATTCAGTGTAAAAAAAATGTAAACCTTCCCCCTGAAATGACAACTAGAAGTATACTGCTTTAAGTGATGTAGCATGTAAAAATGATTCTTCTTTTTATGCAGTGCTGGAGATCAAACCCAGGGCTTCACACAGACTAGGCAAGAGAAATGCGCTGAGCTCCACACGGCCCAGGGCTAGAATCTGAATATGGTTAATGAAATCATTTTCCAGAAGGCAGGAAACACCTTTACCATAGCTATCCATTCTATTTCAATGGCTGACAAGTGGTTTATATTCTAGAAAGTGCTACAGAGAAGTGCGACCACTTGAAAACTATGGAAAAGTAGACCACAGTACATTTGTATATGGCAGCAGACACACAAAACTATACAGTAAATATCTGAATTCACACATCTTTGGCACTTATACGAAGACAGTGGTTCAACTACACCACTGTTTCTCGTTTTTGGTGTGTGGAGACAGGGTTTCACTATGTAGTTTAAGCTGGTCTTGAACTCACCATGGAGCCCAGGCTGTGCTCAAACTCCCAGCAATCCACCTGCCTCAGCCTCCCAAGGCCTCAGATTACAGGCATGGGCCACCATGTCCAGCCGGTTAAGAATACTTTTTTATCCACTTTAGGAAATGTCTTACCCAATTTAAAAATGGTCTCCATTCTAAAAATTCATTCAGATAAATTGGAATCTGTCAACTTAACCAGTTATGATCCAAAAGGATAATTAACAGCAGTCAATGAGACAGGTGTGAAGAAAGAAGCTCTTTAAAAACCAAAGTGCACTTGGAGCCAGACCTCGTGGCACACCTGGGAGGCTGAGGAGGAGGACTGGTGTGCGATCGAGGCCAGCCTGAACTATACCGTGAGACCCTGTCTCAATAAACCAAAAAAAGTGCTTGAGACCTGGTACTTTTAGTTTTGGACTTTAGATTTTAAAATGTCCTTTGCACAGCTGATTTACAGGGAGTCTAATCTTGACTTCACGCAGCAGTGGTAATAACTACATCTTACTATCTTTGGGCGCAGTATGGCGTTACATCGCTGACATTTACCTGGGCAACACCGCAGGGCACATACCCACAGGCGCACATGTAGAGCTGCCCTCGGAGTGCTCTAACTGGCCTCCGGAGGGAGGGGTGTGATTCAGGGGCGCTGCGCTCTGTCTGGCCTGGGAGCTGGAGGGTGGACTGCTGCTAAACACAGTTTCATTTCTAGAGGCCAAAGAGCCTCACATCACTGGAAGGAGGCCCCCTCAGCTGTGGCCCATGAAATGACTTTGTTGCTTTGATGCCAGTGTTGAAGGTGGAATGAAGGTTCTGGAGCAACTACGTAACATCACAAAGCATCTTTCCCCTCCAGGGAATCCTGTAAGCTTTTTCCTTTATACCAGTGTCCGACAAAATAGAGTATTACAGAGGCTCCTCTAGGAAGCACTTGCGGAGAGGGTGTCCGGAATGAGTAAGAGGACAGCCCTCACAGGCAGAGCTCTGTGCTGCGCGGGTCTCAGGAAGGAGCATCTATCTTAGGTGGCAGATAAGCTGACTTTCCCTTTTGTGCTAGTGTTTCTAGCTATTTTCATTTAGCAGGAAGTGGAAAGTGACTGCTAGAACCAAACCTTAGGAATGACTTCTCGGCTTGGCAAGCGAGTTCCCTCCGTCACCCGCACCAGCCTGCTTCACAGGGTGCGTCACTGACACCGACACAGGCCACGCACACTCACCTGTACGGTGTGTGGAGAAGTGCTCCGTGCGATGTGAAAGTAAGTCTTGACGACCCTGGAACAACTTCTTGGCATAGTCCAGCTGCAGTGGAATTGGCTAACTGTACTACAAACACCTGACTTACACTAGCTGTGGTGGCACAGATCTGTGACCTCGGCTACTTAGGGAGCGGAGGCCAAACTTGGCAATTTAGAGACTCTCAAAATAAAAAAGTGTTTTGCCTTTTTTTTTTTTAAGACAGGGTTTCATTATGTAGTTCAAAATGGCCTTGTATTTGAAAGGATCCTCTTGCTTCAGCCTCCCAAGTGTTGGGATTACAGTTGGGCACCATGCCTGGCACAAGATAAAATTAAAAAAAAAAAAAACAGGGCTGAGCCAGGTGTGGGACACGCATACCTGTAATCCCAGGGGAGGCCAAGGCAGGAAGATTATCCCGAGTTTGAGGCCAGCTTGAACTATAAAGCAGCAACACCCTATCTCAAAAAAAAGGGGGGGAGGGGCTGAGATGTGCAGTAATTCAGTGGTGAGTGCTTGCCTAGGATGTGCCAGGCTCTGGGTTTGATCCCTTCCACTGGAAAAAAAAAAAAAAAAAAATCAAAGAGAAAAAAAGCTTGGTTTATAATTAGAAGAAAATTTAAATTTGAGAGCTAGGCATGGTTTTACATGCCTGTAATCCCAGCATTTAGGAGGCTGAGGCAGGAGGTTCACTGTGAGTCTGAGACCTGCCTAGGCTACATAGTGAAACCCTGTCTCAAAAACAAAACAAAACAAAACAAAAACATTTTTGGCATTTATTTTTCATTTTATCTTAGTGAGATAAAAATTTCAGATATATGAAAAATAACTCAACTTCTAAAATTATAATGCTTTTGACTTGGTGTGGTGGCACATACCTGTAATCCCAGCACTTGAGGTGCTTAAGGCAGGAGGGTTGCTGTGAGTTCAAGTTCAGCCTGGGTTTCAAAATGAATTCAAGGCCAGTCTGAACTGCATAGTGGAACCCTGCCTCAAAAAGACAGACAAAAGGATTGGGGATATAGCTCAGGGGTACAGTACCAGTCTAGCAAGCTTGAGGTTGTGAATTCGATTCCCAGTACCAAAAAAAGACAACCCCCCCAAAACAAACAAAAACAACAAAACACCAAGTTAAATTATAGTGCTTTTTACAAACTAACAGTTTCCCAGATGTGGTGGTACATGTCTGTAACCCCACCATTGGGGAGGCTGAGGCATGAGGATCGTACGTTCAAGGCCAACCTGGACAACAGAGCAAGATCCTGTTGCAAAAATAAAAACAATAAAAAGCTAACATTTTATTAGTAAGTGCAGTAGTGAGGCCTGTAGACACTATGCCCAGGTAGCATTGTATCCAAAAACAAATCTTGGTGAGAACAACTGAGGAAAAAGAAATTAGAAACAAGGATTCACTTTCTTTCTCTCAGGAAATAACATACGCCACTCCTTGGATACTCAGGACGCCACACTAAAACTGCTCCTATCTGTGCTGGCCCTGGCAGGCCCTCTGAGACTGGAGACTTCCACATGTGGAGAGACAGGTGCCCGTCACTCCTCCCAGGGAAGCAGCAGATTCCACACGGGTCACTTCAACATGAGAGAGCAGGGACGGAGCAGCACGGCTCCCGAGGCATGGAAAGCATGGTGCTTTGCCTCCGCAGGCCCAGCCCACAGGCGCACAGCACTAGGACACAGCCTCCAGGCATGTGCCGGCAGTGCTGCCGGTTACAGATGTGGGATTCCGGGGGAACTGCGGCCCCGGCTGCATCCGTCCCACGGAACGCGTGAGCCTTTAGGGCTATGCGGTCTCCTTCCCTAACGGCCTTCTCCGTGTGGAATATTAAACATGGGGTCTTCAGAGATGCCAGCCAGACAGGACACATTCAAATGAGACGTCTGCCCGACACAGTGCCACACGTTAGAGTCTGTTTTATTGCATGATGTTTGCATAAGAAAAGTGTCACTGAAAACCGTAAGGCATCATGCAAGTGTCATAATGACCCGTTATCAACTGTATGCCTGAGGGAGGTGGACAGATAGTCTAAAATTTAAAAACTAGTTTCAAAAAAGTGCAGAAAAAAATTTAACATGATGAGCTTTTAAACAGGGTTTGTATTTAGTTTCACATCATTAAGAAGTGCTTCCCACGTACTGCTGGGAAGATGCGCTTTATAAATGGGGCCCGAGTGGTGTCAGATTATAAACTGTAAAACTATTTGTGTGGAATTAGAAACTAACAAACTTACTTGGATCAGTTTTCAATTCTCACTCAAGTAAAGTTGATGTAATTAATATTCTAAAAAATAGCTATTTTAAAACCAACAGAAGTCTATTGAATCAAGTTCTGCACGTTGAGCAATGACATCCCGAGCAGGCCGCGCCCCCTGGCACAGGCTGGCGTTAATCAATGTACTGCGCCATCCAGCGGAAGCCCTCTCCGTAACCTTGCCTTTTGAGCACACTGCACATGAAAATCTCTAAGGGCCGGGCGTTGAGTTCTTTCAGTGACACACTGCCCTGGAAGGGAAGAGAGAGAGTATGTTGGACCTTTACGAAGGGAAAGGGCCCTGCTGTCAGGCCTGGGGTGCATGCTTGCACCCTAATAGGGTTACAAACTAGGCAGCAGGCTGAGGCAGGAGGGTTCAGTGATTTTTCAGTCAGCCTGGCTTCATAGTGAGTTCAAGGCCAGCCTAGACTACTTAGTAAGATCCTGTGTCGAGAGCGAGAAAGAAAAAAAAGGGGGGCGGGGAATGAAAGGTCCATTCCCAGCAGATTAGACATTCTACTTCAGAACAAAGGGTCATTCTGAGAAAGCCATGACTTCTGGCATCAAAGTCCCCAAAACACACAAAAAGCCTCCTTTTCTCACTTTACATTAGGACGGGATGGCTGCTCAGTGGGAAAGAGGTGAGCCTGGGAAGCACAGTCAGCCGTGGCGGTTCATGCCTCTGATGCCACACTTGGGAGGCTGAGGCAGGAGGAGGATTATTGTGAGTTCAAGGCTATCCTGAACTACAGTGAGACCCTGTGTCAAACACCAAAACCAGCCTGGTGTGGTGGTGTGTGCCTGTAATCTCAGCACTTGAGAGGCTGAGGCAGGAGAACTGTTGCAAATTCAAGGCCAGTCTAGGCTACACAGTGAGTTCAAAGCCTCCTTGGGCTATATAGTGAGACTCTGTCTCAAAACAAGACAAACAAACAAAAAGGACAAAAATTCTAAGTGGGTTTATGACCAAACATGGCATTTCCTAAAATAAATGTGGAGCTCACTTTACTGAAAAGACACAGAAGATGGGTACGGTTTGTATGCTAGTAATCCTGGACTCTGGGAGGCTGAGGTAGGAAGATCACAAGTTTGAGCCTAGTTTGGGCAATTTAGGGATTTTTTTTTTGAGACAGGCTCTTGCTATGTAGCTCAAGGTGGCTTCAAACTTGAGACATCCTCCTGCCTCAGCCTCTAATGTGGAGATCTGGCAATGTCTCAAAAGGGAAGGGCTGGCAAAATTTCTCTACCTTGAAAGAACAGACCTAAACCAACAACATTCTGTTGGTAAACTATGGAGTCCTTCCGCTGTTTTGGGCTTTTCCAATACTAATCTTCCCCCATCACTTCTTAAATAATAGCATAAATGAAGGCAAAAATAAAGTGATGTAGGAGCTGGGCATGCAGCTCAGTTGTAGAGCACAAGCCTAGCATTTGTGAAGTCCATGTCGATCCCCAGCCTCAAAAACAAAATCATGGGCTTAGGGCTGAATATAAAGTTTATGTCCAGCACAAATGTAACCTACCTATGCCCAAGCTTGTGTCTTCCTTATCTCTGCTAAACCAGGGCTCTAATACTGACATATTTACACACTCACTTTGTGGCCTTTTGAGACAGAGTCTAACTTGGCAGCCCAGGCAGGCCTGGGACTGCTGATGTTCCCGACTCTGCCCCAGTGCTAAGGTTACATGTGCCACCACCTTTTATTTTGTTTTTAGTGGTCAGGGGATTGAAACCAGGACCTCCTGCACCACTGATTTCCTCTCCCAGCCATGGTGGCTAATTCTGAAAATTTATGATACTCAAAACTCTGAAAACTGCCAGGCATGGTGGTACACACCTATAATCCTAGAATTCAGGAGGCTGAGCTTTCATACTAAGCTACATCTCCAATCCTTTTTAGCCTTACACTTTGCTGAAACCTAAATGTTGACTTTGACCTTTAGATCCTCCTGCCTCAGCCTCCACAGAGTCCTGGGATTTCAGGTATACATACCAACAAATCTGGCTAAATGACAGTTTTTACAAAGTTTTTTTTCACATAGTATAAACACTAAATGATAGGTTTTTTTTTTTTTTTTAGGAAAAAGAGCTTGTGTAGTTGGACAAGTTCATTTAGTAGAAATTTAAGAAGACATTTATATTTCAGGATTAATATTCACATGTCTCAATTTTTGTTTATTTATTTTTTTGGTGATACTGGGAATTGAACCTAGGGCCTCAGTGCTCTAATCCTAAACTACAGCCCTAGCCTTTTTTTTTTTTTTTTTTTTTTGACACAGGGTCTTGTTGTATAGCTCAAGCTAGTCTCAAACATGGCAATCATGCCTTGGCCTCCAAGTACTAGGGTTACACCGTCAAACCCAGCCCCAGCCCTTCTTCCAGGAAATTTTTTAAAATTCTGAGGCAGGTCTTGCTCAGTTGCCCACTCTGGCCTTCAACTTGTAACCCCCCTCCCTGCCTCAACCTCCCGACTGGCTGGGAATTCAGGTGTACACCGCCACAGCCACTGTGTTTCCTTTGTCCATCTGTCTGTCTCCCTTTTTACCTTTCCTGTTGTCTGACCATACAAGCCGAACACCTCTCGTAGCCTCTCTTCACTGATGGCTTCAGGTCTGTCAATCTTATTCCCGAGAATCAGGATGGGCACGTTAGCAATGGTCTCATCTGTCATTAGTGACTGCAAAACAAAACAAAGACGACAAACTAATTGGAAACCATCCAAAGACCTTACACCAACACAGTCCAGGACTTGGCCTCTAACATCATGCCATGCAGACGTTCTCTGGCAAACTTCCCTCACATCTTAAAATGAGCACAGTGAAGCCCTAAGCCCAATTCTTATCTTCCCCAGGCTCGTTCTGGAAATGTTCACTGTGTGCCCCAAGCAAATCAGCAGGGCAGCATGGCCAGAGCCAACGCCTTGGAGCTGGGCAGCCCTGGTTCCGTTTCTGGTTCTGCTGCTCCTGAGCTGCGATCCAGCCAGCCCACGGGAAGCTCAGAGCGAAGCGCAGCAGCAGCACCTGCCTGACGGAGGTGTTCTGAGGGGGAAGGGAAGCGGCACTGCCCTGGAACAGTGCCTGGGCTGGAGCAGGAATTGGGAACTCTCTGACTCTGCCTCACTACCACAGGGCCCATCTCGAGTTTCTCACGTGAATGACCATCCGTTTGCCAGCTCTGGGCAAAGCTGTGGTCAGGCCAGCCTGCAGTCAATCAGTGCCCCAGGTCTAGTTCTGAGCCCCTTCAGGAAGCATCCTACTCAAGAGGGCGGAGGAGAGGTCCTGAGACATGCTTGCTCACTTCTGCAAGTGTGACAATGCTGGTGTGCTACACGATTTCAGATTCTGGCCCAGTCCCAAAGGAATGGCATCTTAGGGTGATCAGGATTCAAGCTCTGGCCACTGCAGATCAATGCAGACATGAAATATAGGAGAAGGGACCCTGCAGAGTGAGCTCCTCCGGTCTTCCGGAAGTGTTTGCGCCACAGCTTCCTAACAGCCAGGAGTCCCAAATCCCCAACTTACTCCCTCTGTGTTCTCCGCAGAGCCATCACTGCTTAAAGCATCCACCAGGAGTTTCACCAGAGATTGCCAGAGAGCTAAACTCTGATGTCTCTACCTATTTCTTTGGGCTTATCAGGTTACTTTACTGTGCTTAGTTTTAATTATTTAACTTACATCAAGTTCTTCTTTTGATTCTAACAGCCTTTCATGGTCTGCACAATCCACCAGAAATACAATGCCATTGATAGCAGGAAGGTAGTTTTTCCAAACTCTTCGGGCTAACAAAAACAATCAGGAATTAGAATTTATTTGCTGGTCAAGACTAGCAGATAGTATGATTGAAGAGTCCATCAAGACATCAAAAGTAACTGTTTTACGAGGTGTGGTGGCACATGCTTATAATCTCAGCACTGGGAGGCTGAGGCAGGAGTGCCATGAGCTCAGTGATAGGCTACACTACATAGTGAGTTCAATGCTAGTCTGAACTACATATCAGGAAAAAAAAAAAAAAAAGAAAAGAAAAAAAAAAGAGACAGAAAGCAGCTATCCTATCTTTTAGTTAGCTGCTGTGATTTCACTATATATTCAAGTTGATCTTTTACCCAGTGGTGCCAAGATCTTTCCAGAATGCCAAAGAAGAAATTTCAGGTTTTCCATATTGAGTGGTCAAACAGTTTATCCTTCCCCAATTTTCTCATGTGAGAAGGAGAAGTAAGCCAGGCCTGTGGTGCATGCTTGTAATCCCAGCCAGTCTGAGCTATATAGGGATACTCTATCTCAAAAAACAAACAAGAAGTTCTGCCCTGCATGTGTAATCCCCAAGCTATGGAGGACTGAAAGCTCATGGCCAGCCTGGGCAACTTAGAGAGACTCTGTCTCAAAGTGAAAAGTAAAAGGGCTGAGGATGTAGCTTAGGACAAAGGCTCCACATTCAATCTCCAGTATTCAAAAAAAAAAAAACCTACCACCAGACCAGAAGGCATGTTATTAATTCACTGCAAGACTGCTGCTACAGAAATCTAAAATACAAGCAGTAAAAAAATGTACCTATGCATATATATGAGCAGTATCCATAGTTTTGACATTTCCAGTGATAAATCTGAAGCCAGTGGCAAGGACAGTAGTACTGGGTAAGGTTCTCAATGGCGTCGGCTTCCCAGGGGCACCGGGGGTGGGGTGGGGGACACACTGGTTTGGTTTGGTTGGCATGAAGAGAACAGGAAGGGGAGTATTGGGAAAAAAGATGAGGAAAGTAAACAGGGCGCACAGAATCTGGCTCTTTTAAGGAATATAGTTAGCTACTGAAGGCTTTTTCAAAAACCTGGCAATAGGCACTAGGTGATTTGAAGCAGAGAGAAAGGAAGCTAATTTCTACTGTAATAACTCACTTAAACTGACCAGTACTATCATGAAAACCATCTTTGCTTTGAAAGTGTTTACCTGGGAGTGATAACCCCTAAACTTTAGGTCTTTAGTTACTGGCCTTCCTTAAATGGAATCATGTTTCATGCATGGGAACACAATGGCCATATTTTTATTAAGTTAAAATAAGAGATTATAAGAATAACATAGAACGTTACCTTGAACATGTCCACCCAGATCAAAAGTCGTAAAAGTCATACCAGCAATAGTCAGTTCTTCTGAAGCTACATAAAAATACAAAATATTTTTACAACATAAAAATCAGAAATCCATTCAGAGCATACACTACAATTTTTTTGTGTTTTTAGTTTTACAGACGTAGTTCAGACTGGCCTTGAGCTCACACTGATCCCCCTGCCTCAGCCTCCCGAGTACTGGGATTCCAGGTGTGTGCCACCTCACCAGGCGGAGCACACGGCATAAATTATATGTGATTTACATTAGTTGCAAATCAAATCAAATCAAGCAAAGAGTAAACGTATTAAATAAACTCCAGACAACGTGACACTTAGCTCTTCGTCTTGTTGTTTGTTCGCTTGGTGAGACAGGGTCTCACTATGTAGTTCGGGTTGGCCTCGAAGGCACCATGCTCTTTATCAGCCTCCTGAGAGCTGGGCCTACAAGCACGAGCCACACCCTGCATCTTAATCTAACAGTGTTTCATGCAATTCTTCTTACGTGATACAGGTGAAATAATTTTCTCTTATGGCTATCATAAATTTTTTTTTGTTTTTTGGTACCAGGACTCAAACTCAGAACCCTGCACTTGCCAGGCAGGCACTTGTGTTGCTAAGCTATATCCCCAGCCCCTGGGGTTTTCTTGTGATCTACAACTGAGCTACATTCCTAATCCCAAGACAATCTTTGAAGACAAAATTTATAATAAAAAATTGGGGGCATTATTTATTCAAATTATTTTTGTTCTGTCTTTCCCCTTCTGGGACTTGAATTAGAAGTTTCTAGGTTACTTGGTTGGCATTGCCCACCTTGAGGTTCTGTTTATTTCATTTTTCTTTGTCTCTATTCCTGACATTCCCACTGCACTGACTTAACTGGTTTTTCCTTCTGCAGGCCTGGCATAGTCTAATTTGCTATTAATTCTCCAATGAGTTTCATGTGTAGGCGTCCCACTTGGTTCTGTTTGCTATCTTTCTTTCCTCACTAAAGACATGTTTTCCTTTAAATCCCTGGGCATATATAACAGCTGTCTTTTTAGGGGGAGGCTGCTGGGGATTGAATCCAGGGCCTCTGCACTGAGCTGCATTCCACAGTGCCTTTTCTCATTTTCTTATTTTGAGGAAGGGTCTTGCTAAGTTGCTCTGGCTAAACTTGTCAGCGTGCCTCAGCCTCCCAGAGTGCTGGAATCATAAGACGTGTGCCAGCATGCAGGCTGGGCCTGCTGCTTCTGACTTCTCTCCTGGTTATGGATCACATTTTCCTACTTTGCATGTCCAGTGACTTGGATTCTGTTGTATTCCTCTGAACTTTCTCTGGCAAACAGCTACCTGCAGATCAGTTAAGTTCTGTCAGGGCAGATCTACATAGCCTTCACTTTGGGGCTAGTTTGGTCTCATTACTAAGACGTGGCCCTTCTGGGCTCTCTACTGAATGCCCTGTGCATCCAATCAGGATTTTCTACTCTGAGTGGTGGGAATGCAAATGTTCCCAGCCCTGTGTGAGTTCTACAAAGGTCCTTCACTGGCCTTGTGGCCTTTAGCCTCTGCATGCTCAGACTGCGAGTTGGCCCTGCAAATTTCTGAAGTCCTGCTCTCATGTTCTCTCCTCTCCAATATTCTACCTGACAAATCCTGTTCACATTCTCCTTCCCAATTTCTGTGTTCTGTCCCCTCAACTCAGAGAGAGTCCCGGGCTATGACCCCTTCCTGCATCCTGACATAGAGCTATTACAGTCTTATTCCTTCTCCAGGGAATTAAAGGCCTGTGCTAGCTACTGCTCAGCACTGGAGGACAGCTGTAGTACCAGTTCTGTCCAGCTGCTAACAGCTGGGGTGTAATTCCAGAGTCTATAACTCCTCCTGCATGGCACAAAGAGGTTTCTGCATTTACCATGAAACTTTCGCTAGTTTGAGTCTGGGTTGTTACACTGACACGTTGGGAAGAAACTCTGTATAATATCAAGTCAATTAAATATTTACTATGATCATGTTCACAGTCACTATCTATAATGAAAAGACAATGCCTGGAAACCTACTTCTGCGGATATAAACCCTAACACATTCTGTGGTTTACAGAAGTCCCAACTTCATTAATTAAAATGCAGAATATGATTAACATCCCAGAGAGTCCCCCTGCTGCTTTCCTGTCAACTCCCACACCCACCCCAGAAGGAACTGCTGACTGGAATTTTGTCACTGCAGGTTCGTTCTGCCTGGTCTGGAGCGTCACATAAATGGTATCATAAGCAGGTAACTCTGGTGAGCAGCTTCACCCATGTAGAACAGTATGACTGAATACAGTTTATCTCTCCTGCTTGCTGAGTAGAATTCTACTGCTTAGCTTTTTTTTTTTTGATAAGATACCAGACATGTTTCTTGTTTTTTACTACTATAAATAAAGCTGGAAGATTCCTGTACAAGGCTTTTGCTAAATATATCTTTTCATTTTCCTGGAATAAATACCTAGGAATGGAACTGCCAGGTCATAGGTAGGATACATGCACCATATCTTCTTCACATGTTTTTAGTTGAAAATTGTAAGTTGAACTCAATGTGAGCAACAGAAAAGCTGAGAGAGCATCAGTTTTGTGCTATTGTATCCCTTGTCTGTAGAACAGTATCTGACATAGGAGCTGAACAACTATTTGTTGAATAAATAAAAGAGGGCAATACCAAAAAGTAAAGCAAAAATGAACTTACACCTAACACAAGACTACTCCATAGTCTCTTCCAATCTTGCCGTTTTTGCAATTTTATATACACACAATTTTACCATAATCATTTTGTCTTTGACAGTATTATCTTTATATCAGAATCCTATTTCTCAACACCTACTTTCTTCTCCTAATATCAAAAAAAAAAAAGACATCAATTTTATAAAATCCTTTACCAACCTAACAGTTTTATACAGGAAATAAATACTTGGCTTTCTTTTTTTTTTTTTTTTCCTCTGTTCTGTTCTCTTTCTTCAGTCTTGAATATTTCTAGGCACGGTGGTGCAAACCTATGAATCCAGCACTCAGGAGGCTGAGGCAGGAGGGTCACTGTGAATTTAAGGCCAATCTGGGTTACACAGAGTTCAAGGTCAAGTCTGAACAATATAGCAAGATCCTTTCTCCCCCCCACAAAAAAAACCAACACAAACAATAGCAACAACAAAAAAGTAACTGAAATGTATTGAACTAAATACAGTATTATCTAAGTTTTGATCTAATTTTCAATTCTTTTTCATGGGAAAGGCAGTATTGGGGAGTAGACCCAGGCCTTAGATTGTCCTGTCTCAGTCTCTTGAAGAGCTGGGATTACAGGCATACATAGTGGCATTCATTATTAAAGGTACAGTGAGCTGAGGATATAGGTCAGTGTTAGAGGGGTTTTCTGGTGTGCAGAGGTCCCAGGTTCAATCCCCAGAATGGCAATCAATCAATATTTTACAATTAATCTTGGGCTGACTTATCTTTACATGCTGTGTCTACCTGTTCTTTAATCTTTTCACCAGTAAACAGGTTTTATAAAGTAAACTTCTAATTCTAATAACTTTGTCACTTTAACTTTACTTTCTGCAACAGTACCCCATTATACAACTTGATATACGAGATGATATATATTAAGTAATTTACAGAATTATTGTTTTTCAGGTAGTCTTTCTAAAAGAAAGTACAGCAAATTATTTTAAACTTGTTTTAAAATGTTCTACACCAGTACATGCTGTTTTCTGGATTAACTCTTTGTTGCTAAGTATGTATTAATTTTTGCAGTGAACCCAGGGCCTTCACACTGAGCTGCTTCTCCAACCCTTGTTTTTATTCTATCATTTGCAGATAGGGTCTCACTACATTGCCCAAGCTGGCCTCTTACTTATTTTTAAATAAATACAATCTACATATTTAATTTAAAAATATATTTTCAGATATATCTTCAGACCCAGATAGGATCTGGCTGTGTAGCACAGGCTTGCCTTGAACTCACTATGTAGCCCCAGCTGGCCTAGAACTCATAGAAATTCTGCCTCAGTCTCCTAAATGCTGGGATGACAGGAGTGTGCCACCTCGCCCAGCATTTTACCTATTTATACTGTGGTGCTACAGATTGAGCCCGGGGTCATGCATGCTGGCAAGCACTGTACCTCTGAGCTACATCCCCAGCCCCGCTATGACATTCACACTACCTACTGTTGAGATTGTCAGGAATAGCAAAGTAAGTGTTAGTAAACTGACAGTAGCAGTAATTTGTAAAACCATAACCTTTCTACTGAATTAATGATTAAAAGACTATGGTTTTAAAATTTGAAAGAAATTCATGTTATGCAAACAAGATAATCATGACTATCTTGTCACAATTTCTAAAATAACAACTTTATGATTCTTCTAACTACAGAAAGGAATATTAACTGATTAAAAAGCTCTGAATAATATTTTAAGATCTAAATATAGTCCCTGAGAGTCAGGTCTGTTATTTACTATACTATTTTAGGAACAGGTCAAATAACCCCATCATAAACTATCCATCTAAAAAACAAAACAAAAAATTTTGACTGCAGTATGTATTTTTGCTGAGAAGTCACAGTTTAAAGTTCTTGGCCTTTGTGGGTTTTTCCTTACAACCTAACTATTAACTGTGGAAACCCCAGAAATTTTGCAGAAACTGTAAATACCATCTGCAACTGTTTTTTTTTTTTTTTTTTTTTTGGCGGGAGGTTTGCAAGTAGCCAATCTGAGCGCATTATTCAGTTATTCTCGTTGCTGATTGGCTGCTGCCCTGTAACCCACTTCGGGCAGATGCCCCAGCATTCCTGCATCTAACAGCTTGCTGTGCCACGTGTACCTATTTCAAGTGTTTTCAGTTTTGTTCTTCAAACTCACAACCTTGTGCTTGCCAGGCAGGTGCTGTGCAGCTGAGCTATAGCCCCAGCCCCAGTTCTGTTCTTAATGCCCTGCACCATCTAAGACTTTATTAATATAGTATTTTACTAAATTAAATAATTGCAGGAGACATAGCATATTTAGGGTTTAAACTCTAGAAATAGACATTTATAGGCATTTTTCTGAACGTATGAGAAATTTCACTATTTGTAGGTGCTCTGGGAATGTAATCCCCATGAATTTTGGAGGTGCAGTCTAGTGCCTAACTCACAGCATCACTTTGGCTAAGGAACCCCGCATTATGGTGATTGGGTACCATGTATGGGAGACTATTATACTTACTGGGATGCAATGTTGGAACGTGTTGTCCAAGTCTGTCATCTTTTAGCATGTGTAGCAATGTTGTTTTTCCTGCATTATCCAATCCAAGAAATACCAATTTACCAGTTTTCTTATATAATCCTGGAGAGTAAAGGATATGGTTAGCTAAAGTGATATGACACAGATTGCCCAAGTAACTTTAAATTTAGCATAAATAAGCTTGAATTTCTAAATTTATTTTCAAGTTTTTGTTTTTCCCAACATTGGGGATGGAACCCTAGGCCTTTGCACAGGACTATACTCCAGCCCTGTTTTAATTTTTAGACAGGCTCTCACTAAGTAGCCCAGGTTGGGCTTGAACTTGTGATCTTCCTGCCTCAGACTTCCAGGATGCTGAAGACTATAGGTCTTTACTGCCATGACTGGCTTTATTTTCAGTTTTAGAAGAGTTTTTAAAAATCTGGTAAAGTCAGGCATGGTAGCACATGCCTGTAATCACAGCACTAGGGAAGCTGAGGAAAGAGAATCTCAAACTTGCGGCCAGCCCGACTACATAGTGAAACCCAGCCTAAAAAAAAAAAAAAAAAATCTATTAATGATTTGGGATTTCAAATAATTAAAAAACTAAATCTGACTTCTCCACAGAAGAGTATTTGTGTTGCCAAAAGGTTGCTTGTCTTGACAACTAAGGGCTGAGTATTGTGGTGGTTAATTAATTGTCCCTTGGCCTCCTGATACGGACTTGCATGGATGTTGCTATGGGCTCCAAGCCCTCTCTCTACTGGATCCTTCAACTCTGCAGCACAGACACATTTGTTACTGTCTACATCTGACTCTAGTAAGCACTGACTATTTAGTCACTGTTTATGCAAACATTCATAAAACACTTGATGTTATGTATCTAGGAAGCTGCCCTGAAGGAAAAATTAGAAGAATTTTTTCACGGATGAAAATAAACTACATATTTTTTCCTATTGTTTCTTTCTTTCTTTCTTTCTTTTTTTTTTGTGGGGGAACCAGGGATCAAACTCACGATGTCATGCTTGCCAGGCAAGTGCTTAATCCCCAGCCCTAAACTACATATTTTAACAAAAGAAACCATAGCAAAGGTTTTCTCAGCCAAAAGGGTTGAATATCCCTAAACATAAGATGACACTGTTGATCACAGAATTCCATAAAACTAAGCAGTAACAACAACAACAAGTATAGCTGACACATGCTATAACAAGTATGGTGGCACATGCCTATAATCCCAGCGCTTGAGAGGCTGAGACACGAGAATCACCATGAGTTACAGGCCAGCCTAGGCTACATAGTGAGTTCAAGGCCAGCTTGCATCACACAGCAAGACTGTCTTGAAGACAAAACAAAACACAAAAACCAAATATAGACCAGTATGGTGGTGCCCATTTATAATCCCAGTGCTCTGGGAGGTAGAGGCAGAATGATTACAAGTTTGAGCATAGCCTGAGCAATTTAGTGATTCAGGGAGACTGTCTTAAAATAAAAAATAAGGGCTGGGCACACAATTCAGGGAGGTCCTAGGTTTAATCCCTGATATTATATATACAAAGTATACCATACACATAAAAAACAGCAGCTCAGTACCAATAAATTGATAAATAGGAAAAAAGGGCAACAATGAGCAACTGATAGTAGCCTGGCATTGAACTGCTATAGTTGACAATGAATTTTTCAATAACAAGTGTTTTTTTTTTGTTGTTGAGACCGTTTTTATTGAGCATATAAAAGCAAAATAAGCAAACTCCCAAGGAGTAAGGCATTTTCTTTGGATGGTACAGCACCAGCATGCTTAGACTTTAATGAATCAAGAGTAGAGGTGCTAACTACACTTTGTTTCTTGTAGTAGTTTTAAGGTTTCTTTAAACCGGCTGTGGTGGCCCACACCTGGAATCCCAGTGCCCAGAAGGCTGAGGGAGAACAAGTTCTAGGCCAGCCTGGGCTACACAGTGAGTTTGAGACCAGCCTAGACTACATAGTGAGACTGTCTTAAAAAAAGCAAAAACAAAGGAAGTTTTGTTTTTTGAGCTAGATGTGGTGGCGCACACCTGTGATCCCAGAACTCTGGGAAACTGAGGCAGGAGGATCGAAAGGTCAAGCCCAGCCTGGGCAACTGAGATCCTGTGTTGAAATAAAAAATAAAAATTCTGGGATGTAGTTCAGTGATGCTGGGGATTGAACACAGGACCTCACAACCCTAAACACACTCTGTGCCCCTGAGTACATTCCCAGACCTGAACTTTATTTTTTGTTTTGTAATTTTGAGGTGGGATTTCACTAAGTCACTAAATCGCCCAGCTTAGGTTTGAGCTTTTGATCCCCCTGCCTCAGCTTCCCAGAGCATAGCTGTGAGTGACCAAAACCACCAAAACTTGCATTCTTGATTGCTGGCTTATTTGTAAACAAGTACTGCACAAATAAGTACATGTATATAAACAGGATTAGGTGGGATAAATAGGGAAAACCAAAGGCCAGTGTTACCTAAAAACTGTAGCACACTGCTGAAACCACTGTAAATCCAATCAAATATGAAGGACATATCCAGATCTTACAGGGTCTGAAAAAAAGAATTTTGGATTTAGTAGAGTTGCCATTAGCACCAACATACATTAAATACCTGCAGTGTTAAACACCAACTCTCGGTAAATAATCCCACAACAACCTTACACACAGTGTTAAACACTGTTACCCAAGTCCTTCTAACCAAATGGTATTGTTGTATGAAAAACAAAATTCCATTAACATATCAAATAGAGCTGGGCACTGTGGCCCATGCCATAATCCCAGCTACTCAGAAGGCTGAGGCAGGAGGATCGCAAAAGTGAGGCCCCCACCTGGGCAACTCAGCAAGACGCTGTCTCAAAATGATAAATAAAAAAGGTTTTGGAAGTAGTTAGGGACATAATGCCCCAGATTCAAACCCCAATACTACCAAAAAAACCAAAACAAAACAAAAAACAAAACCAAGTAGGGACTGTTCTTTGCCTACTAAAGTAGCAAAGGGAAAAAGAATTATAACTCTAAGGATTAGGAAAAATATGGTTAAAAAAAGAGACACAATGCCAGGCTTGGTGGCTCACACCTGTAATCCCAGCACTCGGGAGGCTGAGGCAGGAGGATCGTTGCGAGTTCGAGACCAGCCTGGGCTACACAGTGAGCTCAAGGCCTGCCTGAACTGCATAGGGAGACCCTGTCTCAAAAAGACAAAAAAAAAAAAAAAAAAAAAGGCACAGTTAGAGTGTTATGTGGTGACTTACACCTGTAATCTCAGCTACCCAGGAAGCTGAGGGAGGAGGATCACAAATTCTAGGATACTCTGGGCAATTTAATGTGACACTGTCTCAAAATTTAAAAAAAAAAATGAAAAGAGCTCAGTGGTACAGCACTTAACTAGCATACACAAAGCTCCCAGTACCAGGGAAAAAAAGGCACAGTTTGGTTGGCATGTTAAGAGGCTGAGGCAGGAGGATTTCAAGTATGAGCTAAATTGGGCAACTTAGCAACTTGGAAAAATAAAATTAAAAATAAAATTAAATAGGACTGGGGATGTAGCACAGTGTGAAGGCCTTGCATTCAGTATTCAATCTGATTATACCTGTGTGGAGCATCTTTCCTTCCTCCCCGTCTCTCAACCCATCTTTTCTTCTTCAGTAGTAATTGGTAGCCAGGCATGGTGGTGCACACCTGTGATCCCAGCACTCAGGAAGCTGAGGCAGGAAAGTTGCTGTGAATCTGAGACCAGCCTGGGCTACACAGTGAGCCCAAGGCCAGCTGAACTGCAGTGACATCTTGTCTCAACAACAACAACAACAAATAAACAAAAAAAATGTCAAAGACAGCATGGTCCTTTAACCTTTTTGGACTTGGCCTAAATTTCATGCCTGTTACTATCTAGAAAATGAACTCTGTTGACCCGAAGTATGTATGTGTATTTTTAAATAGCTCTGGTGCTGGAGACTGAATCCAGAGCTTCGTGTGTGGTAGCAAAGTGCTGTACCCCTCAGTTGAACCCCAGCCTTTTCTTCCCTCGGAAGGTCTATTTTCTAAATTTCCCCTGTTGATCAACATGTGTTTAAATACAATTCATGCTGAATCAAACTAGATTCTACTTTCTACTATGATTTGAGTTTTTAAAATACTATATTCAGAAATATGCTTAAATTTGAAAAATTTAAAAATATGATCTAAGAAAGCCACAAATTTATATATGGCACCAGCTGCATCTTTTTTAAACTTGTGGCCATCCTCCTGCCTCAGCCTCCCGAGTGCTGGGATCATGGGTGTGTGCCACCATGCCTGGCTATCTTTACACAGTGTGACACCTACATTGCTCTCTTTTATCACCTCACTCAAGTGGGTCATCAATCCTGACCTAGATGAGCTCACTGAACTCAGGATCTAGAGGTGGGAGGCTGAGAGAGCACATGGCGCTCAATGAGAGAGGGAGAGAACAGGCCTGACTCCAGTGTGTACAAGGCCTAGCAGGACTGTCCACGGGAGCCTCTGGGGCCTGGCGACAGCCTCTCGCCGCTCCTTTCCTCTTGCCTGAACTAGCACAAACACAATTTTGTTCTTCCAGTCTCAGCAAAATTATGAAGACTTCTGTGTGTCAGCGCCACGAGAATGAGAAGCGAACAGCAGCTACATACAGACACACACGAATGTAACACTGTGCAAGTTCCTATTTTACTCAGCTTAAAAATTACAGCTTTTGAGACAAGGTCTTGCTATGTGATTCAGGCTGGCCTTGAACTCACAATGTATCCCAGGCTGGCCTGGAACTTGCCGTTATCCTCTTGCCTCAGCCTCCCGAGTGCTGGGATCATAGGCTTGTGCTGCCATGCCTGGCATAGCTTTCCTAGCGACTTTACAATGTGATACGTTTTCCAAACATATCATAATAACCTTGGGTGCAGACAATCAAGCAGTAGAGTATGTTGAGCTATTTCACTCAAGTCAGCACAGGTGCATGTAGCTCAAGATCAGCCTGAATTGTATTAGATCCTCTCTTAAAACAAAACAAAATGCAAAAACCAAAACCAAAACCAAACCAAACCAAACCAGAACTTCTCTCTTGATAGGATCTTAATGGGACAAATAAGAGGTAGGCAAACCAATGAAACTAGGATGGTTAGGAGAATTAGAAGAGGCAAAATGGGAAGGAAAGATGTTAGTAACATAAAATACAACTACATGCTGGGTGTGTGGCACACGCCTGTAATCCTAGCACTTGGGAGGCTGAGGCAGGAAGATCACCATGAGTTCAGGACCAGCCTAAACTTCAGTGAGTTCAAGGCCAGCCTGAACAATATGTGGAGACTCTGTCTCAAAAACAATCAAACAAAAAACAATTACAGAGAGACAGCTCTGGTGACAAAGGGCCACTTTTTAACGATTTGAACAGGACGCAGGAAGCAGTCTACTGGAGAACCTGAGGCCAGCACTCAAAGCAGTAACAAAGCCATCTTGATGTTCATGTACCATGTGACTAGCAATGAACCTCGTTTGACTGTTATGCGGCTCAGATGAGACAGACCACACAGAGTAACCCTGGCCAGTGTCATTACTGAGAGTGAATGGGAGCAGAGGCTAAGAAGTGGAGCCATAATTCAGGCGCGGTGGCATGGCCCTGTCATTCCAAAATGCAGGAGGCTGAGGCAGGAGCATACTAAGCTCAAGGCCAGTCTTAGCAACTTAGGAAGACCCTACTTCTAGGAAATAAAAGATCTACAGATGAAACTCCATGCTTCCTGGGTTTGATCTTGGTACCAAAAAGGTGGTAGTGGTGGGAATAGAATAAAAGAGTCAGGAAATCTGAGGAAGTAGCAGGAATGACTCCAAAAGTGCAGAAACATGTACAGAAATTGTGAGAAGCAAAACTAAGGTGGAGAATGGAACAAGTTAAGTGACTGCTATGCAGGCTGAGGTGTAACTACACAGTATAGCACTTGCCTAGCATAGCTGAGGCTCTTCAATCAAAATCCAGCACTGCAAACAACAACAAACCAAATTGTTACAGAGATCTCAGCTGGGTTGAGAAAGCAAACTTTCACAGTAGTGCTAGTCAGCACCGATTTCTCACTTGACTCCCCACTGCCATCAGCAAGGCTCATCTTTAAAGAGGGAATGACTGGAGATCGGAGACCTCCAGAACAGCGATGCAGGGGACATGGAGACAGGTCATGGAGAGGGCGCTAGCGGCGGGGAGAGGTGGTGTAGTCCAGACTTAATGGATACAGTACAAAGGGGAGCAGTATGTGTATGATGGCGAGGGTGGGTGCCCGAAGGCTGGCTTTTCAGACATGGGAAAACAGGGAAAGTCTGTAAGCCAAAACATGGGTGTGGACATAGTAAAACTGAGAAACATGAAAGACGCCAGAGCTGTAGCAACAAAATGGAAGAGAATATGGGGTTGAAGAATTCCAGAAAAGTGCAGGTCTGGGTGTGACCAGCTCCAAAGTCTGGCTCTGGCCTGGACAGATAAAGTACAGGTGAAGTGCATGATGAGTCAGGCTACAGGGGACACAGTCCACAGGGGCACTGGGCCAGAGGGCACTGCTGCAGAAAGCAGGCTGAGTAAAGAGGCAAAGTCTTACTGGAGATAAAGGCTGACAGGTAGGAGCTATGAGAAGTGGTGAGGGTTAGAGCAGGGTAAGCCTTAAGGAACAAGGTTGTTTTTGCATAAGGATGGTACTAATTTCCTCTTAGAAAATTTTTCATAAGAGAAATAATAGAGAAACTACTCCAGAAAATGAGAGATAGTTTAGTTATTTCGAAGAAACTTAAAAAGCTAGGAATTGTTAGAAACAAAAAAAATTTTTTTAAGCAGAGAGAAAGTATTGAAGTATGAAAGTTACTTAGCTAGAACCTGATACCTGAACCCTGAGAGAACAGGTTACACAAGCTGATGAGCATATTATTAAGACATGTGAAGAGCAAAGGTCAAGGACAAGGAAATAAATACACATCAGCAGATTTATTTATTGCATGAGCATCCAACAGGAAAAGGCCCTAGGCAGATTAAAAAGTAATCTACTCAAGTAACATGGAAATCAGTGCAAAGGGTGTAACGGAATAGAACCTCTCAGATTACAAATAACTTCTTAAAACCATGTCCTATTAAACTTACATAGGTCTGCAGCGCTCTGGATGAAGTGTCCAGAGTAGGCAAAAAGTTGAAGTAGATCAGTGGTTGTTGGCCTGGGGCAGGGAGGTGGGGAGCAAATGCTCATGGCTACTGGCTTTAAGGTGTGGCAACTTTTGGGAATTAAACAGTGGTAATGGTTGCACAACATTGTGACTACATTAAAAACATCAAATACTGTAAGGGGTTTGTGTTATACACTTTTGTGTTGCTACTATAGCTCAATAAAACTACTATAAAAAATAAAAGAAGCCCCATTCCTGTAGTTCCAGCCAGTCAGGAAGATTAGGCACAAGGATCCTAGTTCCAGCCTGGGCAACTCAGTGACACCTGGTTTCAGAATAAAGTAAAAAGGGCTGGGGATGTAGGTCTGTGGCATTGCACTTGCTTACCAAATGTGAGGTCCTGCATTCAAGCCCCATTATGGGGGGAAAAAAATCACATGGGATGACAAAATACAAACACTCCAAATAGTAATTCTGGCAAGCTTGGCATAATGGTACATGCCTGTAATGCCAGCACTCTGGGAGGCTGAGGCAGGATGACCCTCTTTGAGCCCAGTGTGGGCAATTTACTGACTTAGCAAGACCTGTTTCAAAATAAAAGTGAGAAAAAGGTGGGGCTATAGGTTAGTGCAATGACTAAACATAAAAATTCTGTAAGGTCCATATATAACCTGTAGTTGGGCATAATGGTACATGCTTATAATCCTGACATTCTGTGAGGCTAAGATAGGAGGACTGCAGGTTTAAACCCGGCCTGGGCAACTTAGTGACTCAGCAAGACCCTGTCTCAAAAAAGGGCTGGGGATTTGGATAGATACCTGGGTTCAATCCCCAGTATCGTTGAAGGTGTGGGGGGCTGTATACAGTTCAGTGGTAGAGCCTCTGGGTTCAATTCCTAGCATAACTAAAAAATCCCCAAAACAAAACAAAAACAAAAAAGCAAGCTATCTTGCTTCAGACAGGGTCTCCTTATGCAGCTCAGGCTGGCCTTGAACTCACTATGTACATGTGCTGACAAAGTGTTATGGGTTGTATCTAGACATCTCTCTAAAGCCTCCTGCAGTCATAGGTGGGGCTTGTTCAGAGGTGTCTCGATCTAGAACGTGTGACACTGGGATCATTCATAGTGCTCTTGAGCCTAGCACTCCTTAGTGCTACTTGCCCTAAGTAGTCTGAATGAGACACAAGGGCTAGAAATAGCTGCGGTCAACCCTTACTGCTTTGTTACTGTCTGCCCACCATGAACTGCCTCTGCTCTGCAATGCCACCCTGCTCTGGAGCCGGCCGATTATGGACGGAAACTTCCACAGAAACTGTGAGCTAAGTAAACCTTTCCCCCTTCAATTTTGGGAGTCAGATATTTTATCTCTGCAATGAGAGAAAATTAAGATACCACAGTGAGCACAATGAACTACATAGCCCAGTCGGCTTTGAACTCTGCACCATTCTCCTGCCTCGGGCTCCTGAGTGCTGGGTTTACAGCAGCATACAACCACACCCAGCCTGCAGGTAGACTCTCTGTAAACTAATTTAGTAATCCCCTTATAAACTCAAATAGTACTAAAAATATACAGAAAGCCAAATGACTTTACCATGTTTTGTATCTTAAATGTTCTAAAACAAGGCTGCTTTACAAATTTTCTCCCTTGAAATTGTTAGATTTTTTTTTTTTCCCCTATAGCCTTTAAAGTTTTGAAACTATGGTGTAAATATCCTACTGTTGGGGAAGGCACCTGAAATATTTTAGGACTGGATGTATCGCAATTATAAATAGTGAACAAACCTTTTAGTTTTTAAAGTCCACAAAAATACACATTCAAGTTTCCTTTAGAGAAAAGTGATAACTGAAAGAAGGTTAAGATCATGACAAATAAGCCAGAAGTGGTAGCTCACACCTGTAATCCCAGCACTCGGTGGACAGAGGCAGAAAGATTGCTGTGAGTTCAAGGACAGTCTTAATTCTAGTGTGAGACCCTGTCTCAAACCTCTGCCTCCCAAAAAACAAGACAAATATAAATAGCCTGAACTAGCAAGACCCTGTCTCAAAAACAAACAAATTCTAAATTTAATCCCCACTAGAGGGCAGGGCTGGGGATGGGGGAGGTGAGGAAAAAACAAAACAACTGAATATGACTTGCCAATGGTTAAGAAAATTACAGTAGACACACTTGATAAACTGAATCCTCAAAACATTAATTGAAGTTCTCAAAACTATATAAAGGAGAAAATTTTCAACACTTATTTAAACATTATTTGCTTAATAATATTTTGTAGAGAAATAATTTAAATGAGTTTCATCTACCAGTGTATTTGGACTGTAGAGAAATGAATCATTACTAAAGATAGTTTATGTGCCTGCAGTGATGTGGCAGTGATTTCCATTTCTGATAGATTGATCTTTATGACAAGCTGTGCTTGAATTTCTACTCCAGCTCAATAACGCAAGGAAAATGAAGATTAAAATTTACTTTCAACTGCTCATCTTCACAATTACCGTACAAAGCTTCTCTTAACATTTCTAAAATGAGGACAATCCTTTCCTACAAATTCAGAAAGTGCCAATGAACTATGTTAAAATTTCGTTTATTTTCTTGGGGGGGGTGATCTTGCTATGATGCCTAGGCTGGCCCCAAACTTCTGAACTAAAGTGTCCTCTCACCTCAGCCTCTGCAGGGGTGGGGACTCCAGGTGCACATTACCCCAATTCTTTTTTTGCTTGCTTGCTTGGCTTGTTTGGTTTGGTTTGGTTTTTCCAGACGGGGCTTCCCTATGTAGTTCAGGTTAGCCTTGAACTCACTATGTGGTCCAGGCTGACCTGAAACTCCCTATGATCCTCCTGCTTCGGCCTCCTGAGTGTTAGATTACAGGCATGTGCCAAGCACAACTGACAAGATCTTCTAAAACTTTTAAAACTCAAAACAGCCGGGAGTGTTGGTGCACTGCTACAAGTACAGCATTTGGGAAGCTGAAGCAGGAAGATCACTGAGTTTGATGCCAATGTGGGCTACACAGTGAACTCAGCCTGAACTACACAGTAAGACCTTGTCAGAAAGAAAGAAAGAAAGAAAGAAAGAAGAAAGAAAGAAAGAAAGAAAGAAAGAAAGAGTTAGTTCCAAATATTCTGGTGACAAACACAGATCTTCTGAAGGGTGCGACAGTAGATACACACCACTATGCTATATTGGAAACTGTAAATATGACTGTACAGTACTGCTTTCCTTAGAGGACTGCTGGGTGATAGAAAGTACCTTTCACATAGTTTATCATCAATAAATGTTCTTTTCCTTCTTCCATCCACTTCAATGCAACTTATTCTCAGCCAGTATCGTGGCACAAACATGGATTTCTTTCGAGGAAGACAATGGTTGAGGGAAGCTTAGGTTGGATTTCTTCACCTCAGCTTGGCCAATATATCAAACACTTTAAATTTCTGATTAATTTGGTTCCCTTTCAGGTAATGATGCCAGGGTTAGGTGTTTGAAAACAGATTTCGATCGTGTTGGAAAATCTTGAACACTGTAAATTATGTCAGTTTCTCCGTAAGTGTGATGGTCCTGCCACTCAACCGGGGCTCGGGCTACCGCAAAACGTTTAAGCACCACCAGGAAGGAAGCCCGGTTTGTCTCCGCGCTAACTGGGAGCTGAAAATAGCCTGTCGCGTCACAGCCTCTCCAGCTGTCACTGATCCCTCCGGCCTTCACCCCTCCCGATGAGGAAAGTGAGGACCAGAAGAGAGAGGCTCGGGGGCAGTCTTCCCGGTCTTGCTGAAGTCAAGCGTCCCGGCCCGGGGTCACCAGAGCGGCCGGCGGCGAGCGGGGACAGGACCCGTCCTGCCCGGCTCACGGAGCCACGGCGGGCCCCGGGGTGGGCCTAGGCCCTAAAGTCGCACCTCCCCCGCGATGCCCCAGCCGCCGGCCGCCCTCGCAACCTGAGGAGGCGCTGCCACTCACCTGCGACGGGAGCGAAAGCAATTCCTCGCTTGACGCAGGCCCCGCACCCTCGGAGACCGAACAACAGCAGTGCGCGATGGCTGCCGCGGCCCCAGCTCGCTTCGGGTCCTTCCGGGCGGGCGGTGCCTCCGTGGCGAAGGTCCCCGGGCCGCGGCGCCGTGCGCGTTCAGTTCCGCCTCCCGGCGGTCCCACAGCCACCCCAGGGCTGAGCGCGCCCGCTGCGCCCCTCCCCTCGCGCCCCGCCCCCCGGGCTGTGGGGACCTGCGGGCCTGCGCGAGGAGGGCGCCAGCCGCCTGCGCTGAAGGACCGTATCTTCGCTGTCTGCCTCCTAAAACTTCGCTCACCTAATGGGCTGGGAATTTAGCTCAGTGGCTTAAGCACCCCCCCTGGCAAGCACGAGGTCGTGAGTTTAATTCCCGGTACCAAAAAAAACAAGACAGAAAAACACTTCGCTCACCTCCACTCCGCGGTGCTGGCACTGGAGCCTAGGGCCTCAGGCATGCTAGACAGGCTCTCTACCTTTTCCTATGTGGGGGGCTAAAGCCCAGGTCCCTTGCACTGAGCCACCTTCCCCAGGCCTTTTAAAACTCTGGCCTGAGCTGGGAGGAGAATGAGCAGCCCCAGAGCCCCGACCATGGAGGGACTCAAGGCGCAGCACAGAAAGGCAGTTTGCCCGCCCTATGGGTAAGCAGCCCTGGCATGAGGCAGGAGAAGAATCACTCAGCGGCTCCCAGGAGCCTACTGGTGAGCAGGCTAAGGATTAACCCCCACCCCACCCCACCCGCCTCCTTAGCAAGTGGGCCAGAGATCTAGACCTCTCTTGAGAGGCTGACCATATGCAATGCAGTCAATACGGGGGATTTGCTTCTACCATCTCTTTGAAGGCAGATAT